>WSYH01006686.1:0-36781 GCA_036426205.1 Ascaphus truei
TTAACTAAATGACCCTTACTGACGAGAATACTAACATTGAATTATTTAACTATGTATTTTGACACATTGGATGTAGCATTGGGTATTTTTGTCTTTTGCTTTATATCAGGAGCCCTTGCAGAGGTGGGTGACCAGGATAAAGGAGGGCAGAGGCACCATCTGTGCTACCGGTGTTTGAGCGTGGGGCCCTTGAAAGTGCGGTGCCCTGTGCAAGGCCACTAGCAGCACCTGCCAAAACCCAGCTGTTGAGTGGAATTATACCATTAATCTCCTTTTGCTTGCTGTGCATTGCCTCCACCAGCTACAGAGGTGTAATTGTTATATTTTTTAGGTGAGATGGGTTCCAGATCATTTAGTGACATGCATTCATTACGTAAATCTAGTACATTTTTCAGTGAGGGAAATTATCTCCAGCAGTAATTTGACACCCATTTATAGTATATGACCTAACAGATCATGCATCCTAAATGAAATACAGTGGGTCCTCGCTTATCTGACAGAATGCGTCCCGCAAACCGCCGTCGGATAACGGACGGTCAGGATTGCGGATCAATGTTATTCGGTGGTGGTGACCATCGGATAATGCGTCCAGCGGACTACATTATGTGGCGTCAGATATGGCACCCGACGGAAAGCGGGACGTCGGAAACCAAGGACCGCCTGTACTGAAAATTATTACGAAATGTTATATTTACAGTGACAGCATTGACAGTGTCCGTAATTATACAAATCATTTTTTTATTATTCTTTCAAAAGCAATATAAAATTGTTCATTACCAAATGTCTAGAATTTGTTTTCCTTTGTGTAACCAGCAGTGTAAGACTGAGGCCTGATATGGGGAACTTGACTCTCAACTTTTCCCCCTTAGGGGGTTATTCTATATGGTCCAAAGCGGCCCGAACAGCCACTAAAGACAGCATAGAATAGGGCCCTTAGTGTGCGAGATTCACTCATTTCATCACACTCACATCTGAACCAGAGGCTTAGCTAGGCAATGCTCGCTCCAAAATTCTAAATGCCTGACCTAAATCCAGCCCCTGAATGATGTGCTGGGCGGCCAGGATGGAGCTTCTCACTCCCGTGCAGCCCAGCCATATATAATCTCACTGTACTCAAAAGCAAAGATTTGGCTTTTGGTTTTTTTCCTGGAAATTAATAGATTTAAATGCATTTCTTAGGCACCTCTGAATTTTTTAAAATAATAAACAGGGACCTGGGACCCTAGAAAATATCAATATTATTTTATTTGGATTAATATTAACTCATTTAAAGTACCTTGCGCAGGAGTAAAGTGAGTTGGCTACAGTAGCAGTGTGTATTAACCCTGATTGCATATCTAAGTCATGTGCCCACTTGTGTGCTGTTTGTGACAGGTGGTATATGGGGACAGATTTAGGGGAGATATTACTCATCTGAGGGACCTTTGCGAAGGTGAAGTGTGGGACAGCTTGCGAGCTGTGTATTAATCCTTGTCCTTTAGGGGAGATATTGTCCATCTGAGGAACCTTTGTGGAAGTGAAGCGGGGGACCGCTTGCGAGCGGAGTATTAACCTTGTCCTGTATGCAGGTCTCGTACTCACAGGTGGGGCGTACGTGACACCAGGTCTGATAGAAAAATATAACGTTTTTATTTAGATATATACAAAATAGTGATCCAACTAGGAAATCTCCCACGCGTTTCCTCACTTGCGAAAGCGCCACTTAGATTTCCTACTTGGACCACTATTTTGTACAGTATATGTCGGAATAAAAGAGCAACAGCTCTTACCTCTTATAGGAGGTAAGATTATCACTACTCTCCTCACAGGACCCGGGTAGGTGCATGAGGGGCGAATTGACTATATACAGTATATCTTTATCCCCACAATTTCAGTACCTGAATATGTTTACAAATATAAAGCCATCTCCAGAGCACGTGATAGAATAAGCTTTTTTGTTAGGGAGAATGAGCAGACTAGCTGGGCCAAATTGTGCCTGTCTATCTTTTTTTTAGATTGTACTGTAGAGTATATTTGAATTTTTTTATTGTCAGATTCTATTTCTCGGTTTCCGTACCTGTGCTTGTGTTGTTATCCCCGTGTCTGTGTCTCTTTTGTGTGTAACTCAGATACCCACAGTGCCCCTATCAGTTTCTGTCACATTTGCACTCACAAGCCTTTCCTTTGTTTTCTTGCGCATTCAGTCTGCTTGTCTGTTCCAACATGTCCCAGTATTTACAAATTCCCTGCCGCTGAAGCCATTTAAACGTGCAATTTTACCAAGCACCATAAACAGAAGTGACATTGAAGTGACACCACACATCCAATAAACAGATTATTTTATTATATCATTTGTAAAGCAGATGTGGTAGTATCAAATCAGGGGTCCCAGTAATTGACAGGGCTTAATAAATGAAGTGCTACATAAAATTAAAAAAAATAAATACAAATTATATCACCCCCTTGAGAAAGGTCCTATTCCACCGAAACGTCGGATTGGGTGATTTATCTTTTCTATTCAGATGCCCAATACAGATTTTCATGATTACTGAACAGAGTGCAGTCTTTCTTTACCGGACGAGAGAATGGTAATGTTGTTTTTCTATTATTTGAGACTAGCACCTGTCTATATGAACTAGTACATTGAGTGCAAGCTGTGATGTTTGTTTATATATATATATATATATATATATATATATATATATATATAAATCAATGTTTATTAAACATTTCAACACAGCTTGTAACTGTATTTGAGAAAGTTTTCAGAAATATACTTGTTGTAAAATATACAAATGGGAGGGGCTCCACAAATTAAATCTCTTGTAAATATCCCATGTCAACCAGTGAGGGTTTCTAGGTATCCAAGCCCTGCAACCTTAACCATTGCACTACAGTAGGCTGTAAGAATTCAAGTTCAGTTGCATTATTCAATTGTAATTAGGTTTGAATCCAGTGTGTAAAAACAGGATGCCACACATGATATTGTTCTGATTTACAACAATTCTTTTCTAATAGACTGTTGCATACTTGAATTGTTCTAGTGGTGAATTAGAATTCTCTGTAGATTCAGTTACATTAGGGTGGGTTAAAAGTTATAATGGGATTGCAGCTACGTTGGCTTTTTCTGAGTAAGGGGGGCCCTGTGGGTAATATTTGAGTGACCATCGACAGGCATTTGCTATTGATAACTGATGATACGCTGAGGTAATCATTTCAGACAAATATAAGGTTATTTTCCTTGTATGCAGTAGATTTACCATTAGGCCCCTGGGCGTAGGGTGGCAACATTTTGGGGCGGAATAAATCGGTGCTTGCAGCCCCCTCGTGTGTATGCACGGACAGCACTTGCAGGCCGTGCATGCCCGATCGGCACTTGTCGGCTGCGCATGCACAGCGTTGCCATGGCAATGCTCCATTAAATGACGCTGAAGGAGGAGGGCGGCACCAGGTAAGTGCCTAAGGGCAGCGTATTTGTTAAGCTGTCACTGCTTGTATGGAGGATGGGCAGTTCCTTATCAGATATGATATCCGTTTTAAGCTGTAGGGCACATATAGATACCTTATTTGGTCATAGTATTGGAAGAAGGATGAGCTGACCAAGGGATATTCTCTGGATAAATACAGTAATGGCAGATTTTGTAAGTGTATGAGAGAAGGATTATACCAAGGAGAGAGAAGATATACCATCAAGATCAGTATGGGGGATAACACCAGGAAAAGAATAATTATGCAACCATCATTGAAGATATTATAACTTATTTGATGTCACCACCATTTTTGTACTATTATTGAATGTGAATATTTATCTTCAAGAATAAACATTTCTTTTTATGTGCTAAAACCGAAATGCTGAGTTCTGTTGTGCCGCAGTGATTATACAAGATACATAAGGACATTGGACATTTGTCGAGCCAATGGATATCAGTTTTTTTTATTCATCTTGATCAAGAGGGGGATTGCAGATATGTCCAAGATCCACGATTTCAGAAAACCTGACAAACGAACGGAAGAAAAAATGTATCGGTCTCTGTAAGATTAACAAGCAGTATGTGTTTGTGTGCAGCTACAGTAGCTAGCTGGGATAATCTTACGTAGGAACACATGGACCGAAAATGTTGTATTTAGCGTTGAGGCTGTGAATATTAACTAGGAATTCTGGAAGGTTGTGGAGTTCATGTGTGCAGTTGAAAAGTTGTGGAGACATTTGTGAGAAGCAATTGTCTAGATTTTTCTCCAAGGAAGAGAGACATTTGCTGGAAGCATTGTCGGACACACTATACAGAATAGCGTGATTTTCTTCAACAATACGTTCGTGAAACGGTGAGAGAAGTATTTTTTTTTGTAGCGCCCTGGGTTTTGAAGCAAGGCAAGTCGAATCTTGAAGAAGCACACGTTTTCGGAAGTGAAAACACTAAACAAATGAGTAATTGAATTTATTAATACTTATTTTTTTTCCTTTGCGCACCCCTGTACTAAGTGACTAGATCTATTTTGCCCTGTTTGCATCCGCTTGTGAATTGGGCATAGTTACTAGCAGGACATGGCGGGTTGCGTTTAGTGGTCTCCATATAATGATGGGATGCATGAAATTCTGCTTCTTTATCCATCATTACATCTCCTGAAAAAAAAAAAAAGTAGCACTGTGGCTAATACTGTACACGATACATAAAGCTTGGCCCCCTGCAGACGCACTTACCAGAATGCCCTCCTACTGTCTCTGCACGTTTCTCCCCACCAATTAGATTGTAAGCTCTTTGGAGCAGGGACTCCTCTTCCACAATTTTACTTTGTCTGATGCACTTATTCCCACGATGTGTTATTTGTAGTTATTTATAATTTATATATGATTGTGAATTACTACTGTGAAGCGCTATGTACATTAATGGCGCTATATAAATAAAGACATACATACATCTTAAATCTGCAGCCCCAGCAATATCCTACATGATTTTTTTTATTTTTATAAATTAGTTCTGTAGCATTTAAACAAAAATGCTAAATGGCATGTATTATAAATTAACAAACATTTTTTGTTTCTATAGCAACCATTTACAAAGTCCCACCCCCTTCCTCTTCTGAAACAGGCTCTGGCACACCCCTTTTTGAGCCCTGCCCTCTCTCTAGCAGTGCACCAGTTGTATCTAGTGGCTGCCTGGTCACATGATCTTCCCCACAGAACTTTGCATCTTTAGGCTGAGTTCCGGGTGGCTACTATGCGACCTGCGCGTGCACGATCGGGACGAAACTGTGAAAGAGAATATCTGTTTTCAGGGTGGAAACGACCTTTGGCGGCAAAGTACAGCGTTGACGCTGCTACATTTTGTCGACACAACCGAAATTGATTTTTTGGGCTACAGTCACGTCACCTGGTTCAGCGAACCAGCTCTGTGACACGTTCACCATGCCCCTGCCACGCCCCCAAACGCTGCGACCCAAATCCTGCAGCGAAGGCACAGATCGCTGGACTGCAGGAGCGCGCGGCGGAGGCGCGCACGGAAGCTCGCCGCCATAGTATCCACTCTAAACTCAGCCTTAGTCCTCTTCTGCTGCATTGATTTTGGGCCATTTAGTGAACCCTCGAGCCGAATCTTCACCGATTGATGACAGAACGGATCAATCGGCAACTTAGCTAATTAATTATTGTGTGGATTGTATTGATGCCCATATTAAAGGGAAAAATAATAATAATAATATAAAAAATGATCTTACTTTAGGCAGCAATCCTGGCTTCGTTTGTTTTTACATATTGCGAACTGAACCACGCTATTTTAAGCCCTCAGTTGCCAAAATACTAACCGGTGAAGTTAGCAAAATGACTTTAAAAGGGATTTAACCCTTTGAGTGCCCGCGGCCCCACGGCAAAGAAGTCACGTGACTACTCTCGAAAACGGCCATGTGACCGTGGCGACCTTTAACCTGGAAACAGAAGAGGAGTCGCCCCATGGGAGCCGCGAGATTTGATGACCATTTTGTTTCCTACGAAGGGAGAATGAAACCGGGCAACCGGAGGCTCCCCAGAGCTGGAAATAACGCGGTTCAGTTCCCACACTCCATGGAAAAAGGAGAAAACAAGAAGCGAGGATTGCTGCTTAAGGCCAACATTATAGTCCGCGTCCGCTCATCGCGGGCGCCTCTCGCCCGAGCAATGTGTGAATGCAGCTTCCAGCGATTTGGGAGGCGTGGCAGACGCGTCAGGAGGCTGGTTCGTCGTGATTGGCTGAACCGCTCACGTGACGCATTAATTTTTTTTGTCATTTCAAAATGCGCTCTGTTGTGCAGGCATTCTGCAATTTGTTGTCGTGCGAGCGCCATTGCAGGGACTATAATCTTAGCCTAACGTAACATGCTTACTCTTGTTTCAGATCGTTAACCAGAGCATATCGTCAGGAATCGCACTATTGCAGCCGAATCGGTGATACCTGCTATTAGAGTTAATGGCAGATATCGCCAATTCGGGGGCGATGGTGCTGATCACACGTTGATGACTCCCGGCTCATTTTGCTTAAAGATCACCGGATACTTGGATGTGGATTCACTAAGGTCTGTTACTTCGAGGTAAATAACTTGACATTCCCGGAGTTAACAAATGATGCAAACGTAACGGCTGTACTTCAGCTCATTAGGAAAGGGTTAACGCAATGTTATTTCAGGATAAGGCTGCGTTATCTTCAAATAACATAGCCGTATGTAAGTCTTAGTGTTACTCTCAGCCATGCACTGACATAGGTGAGAAATACTGAATGATTAACATCACATAAATAGGATAATACAGCTTAGCGAACCTAGGCCTAAGAGGTTTAAACATTAAAGTGCAATATGAAACGCCCATTCAATTCAATATCACAGTTTAATTACAACACCCTTTGATACATACACCCCCTGTAGGCTAAAAAGAGCATAACAACCTGCTTTCTGTTTATTAAAACACAGAAATGGTATTACAGATCAGATATACTGTATATAAAAATATCAGCGCTAACAGAAAATCAATAAAGAATAAATTCAATTTGAAAGAATAAAACAACACAGAAAAAAGCCAAATTATAAAAAGGATATAGGGTAGATGGCCCAGTAAACTCTTGGGGTCTGAGCTGCTTCTGAGGAACTAACCAAATTCCAGATAAATCTAAAAAAAAGTGTGTGTATATATTAGCTCTCAAATATATATACCAACTGAAAACTGCTGCGACTAGCTGCATAATATTTATCCAAAAAGATTATAATTGCAAGGGATTCTTTTTTGCAACACTATTGCAGACTTTGATACAGCCCCTGATAAAAGTCACTATTTTAATGCATAGGCCATCGGGGTAGCAATGATCACTCAGGTTGCCTGTTACTAATACCCCAGTTACCACAGCCTGACTTTATGTAACGCGTTGTAACAGTGAGTGACTGCCCGGCTGCAGACCGAGGAAACGTGACCTCCACCTTCCCCAGGAAGTGAATGAGACGACATCAGGTCAATGCAAAGCGAACGGGAAGCCGCCTCCAGAAGGAAGAGGCGGAGGCGGAGGCGGAGGCGGCGGCAGCGCTCGCTTGTCTGCATGGGGGGAAAGAGCGCAGCGCTCCGGGGTCTGTGCGCAGGAGCGTCCCCCGGCACCGTCATGGACAGCGGACCCGCACTGGGCGTGTAGTCCGGTGAGACCCCCTCCCCGCACTGAGACCCAGGAGACCAGCGTTAGTGCTCGGGGACTGGGATTACAATCGGGGAGAAGCCCCGCGAGATCCCGGTGACAGGAGGAGAAGGAGGATGTAAATCCAGGGAGGAGAGGGCAGCGAGATATGGAAGGAGTGCTGTACAAATGGACCAATTACATCACAGGTATGTGCTGGCAGTCTCCTGACACATGTATATGGGGCTTCTGGAGGTAGCAAATGGGCCCTATAATCCTTAGTGGGGGATCTCCTTCTGTACACTTCAAATACTAACATTGCCTTAAGTCACATCACAGTGTGTGTATGTATGTATGTATGTATATATATATATTTGTTTATTTATTTATTTAGTGTGGGGCTCTTGTGTGTGTTTTCTTTTTATTGTGGGTAGCGGGGGAATGTGAAGGGGGTATTAGCCCCAACGGTGGTTTGTTTAGGGCTTGCGGGTGGGTAGCGGGAGTTTTTAACCCCTTCATGACCGTAGCGGTATTAACTGCTACTGTCTTGAAGGGGTTAAGCGCACCCGCAACCCCCCGCAAGCCCTAAACAAACAACAAGGCCCAAATACCCCCTTCACCCACCCTCACTACCCACAATAAACCTGGCACGGCTCTTTAACCCCTTCATTGCCTTAGCAGTTAGCCGCTAAGTTAATGAAGTGGGCTTTAAATGTATTTTTCCTGCCTTGGATTCATGCCGGGGGGCTCCAGTGCTGGTAATAAAGGTATCAGCTCAGGAGACCCCCGGCATCAATCCCAGCCAGGAAAAAGGCAAGACTATTTTCTAAGTGCTGATCCGCCACTCATCAGCAGCCTCTCACCATCAACTTGCCAACTTTTTCTTGCGTGTCTGATTCGCCATAAAAACGCCATTCTAGAGTGGCGAATAGCAACACTAAGCTACTCGCCACTACTAGAATACAGCGTGGCGGAAAATGTTTCTATTTTAGGCGGAAAGTGCCATCTCGCCTCGCCACTGGCGGGGAAAAAAAACCGCCAACAAAACTGGCGTTTTTTTTATTCTCGCCACTTTCTCGCCCCTTACTGAATAGGGGTAGGCATTTTTGGCGGGAAACTGGCGAGAATTGCCTTTCTGCTTCTTACTGCATGATGCCTTAAGTCGGCTAGATCCGCGGCTTTCAGATTATCCCAGTTAGGTGCGATTTTTTGTCATTTTCGCCCGGAGTGAACTGCGTTATTTTCGCGCTCGTGATATTAGCATTTTATTCTCGCTGTCTGCAATACTGCAATGCCGTGTAAAAACTCAGGGGGGTGTTTGCAAGTTGTTGTCTTTGAAGTCTAATACCTTAGCGGTTCAACCTACGTCATTACACAGTCTGTGTGTGTGCGCGCAGTAATTGTAAATTTGCATATTTAAAGTATACATGCATTTGCAGTGCTGTGCTGCTGTACAGTATGTCTCATTTGAAAATTGTTGAAACGCATAGGCGTGTACAGTACTGTAACAGTGTCACATTTCTGCATATTCAGCGCTCTCCCCTCACTCAGGATAATTAACTGCAGTGCAGGGTATTTCAACTTCTTATCTTCTGTGCAATGTAGTACATCTCTCCCACACCATTCCTTTGAATGTGTGTCTGGTTTCAATCACATTCCTGCTTGACAGCAGGAATTTACTGCGCATGTGCCTGTAACTTTGCCCACCACTGCTAGCTTGCCTGAGTGACCAAAATTTTTTTTTAAATTTTTGATTGTAATTTTTTTTTCTCCACAAGCCTGCAAAAACCATCTTACTGTATTACAATATTCAATCTGTGCTGTAGCTTTTGACTGCGACCCTGTGCGTTTGACTGCACATAGTTGATTTGTGTGCTTTTTACATACTGTATTTGGGGGTGTATTATTATGATGAACTGCCTTTTGAAATTAAAGTATGTCTTTAGCTTTGAACTTCATGCAGCTGTACCCTGTAGCCCCCTCCCCCACGAATGCTAGCTCAAGGATTTGAAATTCCACGGATTCGTTAATTTTTTGAATCTTGCCATTGTGTTTTTAATCCATCCATAGCCGAGCTACAAAGCCTCAGTGCGACTGCGTGTAATCCTTTTTGAGATGGGAGCTGCTTACTGTGCAAGAGTCACCCAACCCCCCCTCTCCACAGAGTCGTTAATTTACTGAATCTTGCCATTGTGTTCTGAATCCATCCATAGCGAACTACAAAGCCTCACTGCGCCTGCGTGTAATTCTCTTTGAGATGGGAGTTTTGAGGCTTTGTTTACGGCAACGCGTTGGAAAATCCCTTCTCGAATTTGATTTGCACAGAGCATTACCTCTCTATGCGCCTGTGTGTAATCCTCTTTCGGATGGGAGCCAGTTATTCCTGCTCATGCGCCTGTAACTTTTAACTGTTATTTTATCCACAAGCTTGCAAAAACAATCTTGATATTACGATATTAAATCTGTGCGTTTGCCTGCACATGGTTGATTTGTGTGCTTTTTATGTACTGTATTTGGTGGGTGTAAGGATCAAATTACAGTATTATGATGAACTGCCTTTTGAAATTACTGTACTCTACAGTACAGTACGTTATTTCTTTGAACTGCTGAACGACTAATCCTTCATCCCTCCCCCACGCACACACAAACTCTTATTGACAGACACCTCCACAGAGTCATTAATTTTCTGAAGTTAGTTAGTCATTGTGTTTTTAATCCGTCCCTAGCCAAGCGTCAATCGCCTCACTGCGCCTGCGTGTACTCTAATCCTTTTAGAGATGGGAGCTTGCTGCTTACTGCGCATGAGTCACCCAACCCCCTCTCTCCACAGAGTCGTTAATTTTCTGAATATTCCATTGTGTAATCCTCTTTGAGATGGGAGCTAGCTGATTACTGCACATGACTAACCCCACCCCCCCTCCAACCCTTTGATGCTTAGTTTACAGTAATGCTTTGGAAAATCCCTTCTCGATCTTGAAATGTAAATCTGATTTGCACAGCATTGTGAGAATCGAGAGTTAAAAAAACCATTAACTGATTCATGTTGTTTTGTCATTCATTCTTATTCATTGGTGTACTGAAGGGGTGGGGGGGTGGGGGGTTGTGGTTGTTGTCAATGATTATGATTAGCAGGAATGTGAATAAATATTAATTTTATTTTATCAGGAACCAAAAAATACAAATATAAAAATAATCATGAATAATACATAATGCTGTCTTTATTAAGTTCTTCTGGCAGATTGAAATTGGATAAACATTTAGAAAACATTTGTAAAACATGGGGAAACATGAATAATGCACATTTATGAGAATATTATTTAATAATATATACTGTAATGTATAATATATATATATATATATAATATATATATATATATATATATATATGGTCTTCTGCAGGTCACACTCCAAGTATGTTTTTCTATTACATTACATTTATATTGAGTCTACAATATCAGCTGTATATTGTGAATTTTTTGTAGTTCTTATAATTCACACATGTAATTGTCCCATGCTAATGTGAATGATAACCCGGGTACATTTGTGGTGATATTGTGTGTGGTTGCCACAATGTGCGCAAGCCAAAATTAGTGGCTGTGGTTAGCCACCTGTCCTATAGTATGTGCACGCACACAGCAGTGAACGTGTAGCGGGACAATCGTGAAAGACAAGTAAAAGTATGTGATTGCAGTAATACACATTCAGTATGACAAGCTAGAATGAGTGTGTATATACATTTTGAGGTTGCACATGTTATTTGAGACAATATATTGTCGTATGTGTTATTCAAATCAATTAAATCTAAATAACTACACATACATCGACAAACACACACCATGAACCCGTACACACAGTGTGCATCACGTGCCAGAGCATTCACACACAAGGTTACACAATATAGATAATTTACAGGGCTCACCTTCAATTGGTAATGTTGATGAGACCGCAGATGCATGTGAGGAGACGGACGATGCAGATGAGGAAACTGCTGATGCACGTGGTGAGACCGCAGATACTGGCGCCACTTTGTACATTTGATATAAAATTGAAAACAATTGTGCAAGTTAGCTACACATTCAATAAGAATATTAATGTAATTACATCCTAATTTAGTATATATGTGAGTTAATTCAAATTGACATCAGCTACATCTGAGACATATAAATTGGATTACATTGATGGTATAATATTTTGGTCATACATAGTATGTTTACTATGAATTATGAATGTGTGTGTAATTTTTTTTCCATTCACATGAAGTGTATGTATTAAATTATTACAAATTACAAGTACATGTGAAATTGTCATGAATTCATATTTTTGTTACCTAAATAATGTGACAAGAATGAGTGTAATTGGACAATTGAGGGCTACATGTGAACTATTACCTCCAGTAGTATTTGCACTTACACGTATGGCATGTATTCTTTTTTTAACATTACGTTTTATATCTTGGAAACGTTTACGACAATTCATATAGGATCGGACTTGATTGCCACACGCCGAAACAGAGATTTCCACCTCCTTCCACAATTCTTTTTTGACCCTGCCGGTTGTCTTGCCTTGACAAGCAAACATAAAAGTGTTAAGAGATATGTTGTTAACATATGAAGAGAAGCTAAATGTAGCTATACATATTTATATCTATATGATAAATGATTACATGTGTCAACATGGTTGCTGAGGCCACACCTCAGCCTAGCGAGCATGCGCCACATGCAAAGCCCTATACCAGGCCTGCACAACTCCAGTCCTCAAGGGACGCAAACAGGCCAGGTTTTAAAGATATCTCTACTTCAGCATAGATGGCTGAGTTATACTGAGTTATACTGAGCCACTTATTGAGTCAGCTATGCTGAAGTAGGGATATCCTGCAAACCTGGCCTGTTTGCGGCCCTTGAGGACTGGAGTTGTCCAGGCCTGCCCTATACCCTCAGCTGCGGTCTGCAAGCATGGTTTTAATGCACATAAAGATGTGTCATAGACCGTCTCGTTCAGGGTGCAGGCTTCAGAGAGGGGGCCTGCTTACGTGAGGGCGGCACCACAAAACAATGTATGTAAAGTGCTTTGCGATTGTCAAGGTAGCAACTGCACTGTCTCCGAAGTACGGAGTTGACGATGGTTACAGTTTAAAAAAAAAACACAGGTTGTTTATTGAAGCTGCAGCAGCAGCGTCACTGTTACTTTGGCAGCAAATGAAACATTCTTTTTCAATTATTTAAAGCCAGCAACACCAATCCTTAAAATGCTGTCTCTAGCCCCACCTCATCCCCTCTTGAAAATGACTGTTTGGGATGATGTTCACAGATCGCCCAGCAGACTGACGCCAATGCATGCCCTCCAACTCGTGCCTGTGCCACCCTGAACGAGGCCTAAATATAAGTCTGTCTGCGAACATGACGAGGGGCGATGTCAGTACGCTAAATAATAGCATGCATATACATAAACAATCACATGTATATCCTTATGTAATATCAATGTCTAAGCACAAATACTAACGAATACTTGTACTGTACCGGCAGCTTTTATTCTAACACTTCCTGCACGGCAGGATGCGTGCGGGAAGCGTGGTGACGCGGCTTGTCGCGGCGTCACTGTGACGTCACATTCACATGCGTGCCCGGCTTCCCCGGCTTCCCCGACACCCCCGACACCCCTGGAGTTTAAAGTGAGGTAAGCGGGGGTGCGGGGAAGCAGAGGGGCAGAGCAGGAGCCGGGTTCGGGGTCGGGAAGGGGGGCTAAAATGCACGCGAAGTGGAGGGGGGTGCGCGGAGGAACACGCGGCGGCACGCGATCTATCCGTACGGCAGCTGGAGTAGATCCCGGAGTGCCGCCGGTAAAAGTAGCAATAAAAGCTGCCGCTACCGTAAATCATTATTTGTATGACACATTTGCATAATGATCTTACCGACTAATTTTCCATAAAGACGATCATACCGCTGCATATTCTCAGTCACGAGGACTTTATTTTCTTCATCATTAAATTTCATATTGCGTTTCTTTTCGATCCGCTTCTTGAGTATAGGCTTCTTTTTAATTATTGAGCTGCTCTGCTGATTACTGCACTCCCCTGTTTCTAATGGAACAGACTGGAGGACACTCGCACTGTCCCCAACATGCACAGACATACCACCACCAACAGATACCCCTCCACTCACACGCTCACGACCACCCTCACGGTCACGGTCACGACCACGCTCACGCACACGGTCAGCCTCACGACCACCCTCACGACCACGGTCACCCTCACGACCACCCTCACAACCACGGTCACCCTCACGACCACCCTGACGACCACGGTCACCCTCACGACCACCCTCACGACCACCCTCACGACTACGGTCACCCTCATGACCACGCCCACGGTCACCTTCAAGGCCACCCTTATGCTCACGACCACCCTCGCGCTCACGACCACCCTCACGACCACCCTCACGCTCATGACCACCCTCACGACCACCCTCACGCTCACGACCACCCCCATGACCACCCTCATGCTCACGACCACCCTCACGACCACCCTCACACTCACGACCACCCTCATGACCACACTCATGACCAACCTCACAACCACACTCACGGGCACTCACACGCTCACTCCGACGCTCAGTCACATGGTCACTTCCACTACTGTCGTCCATAACAACATGTTACACAATCACTCACAAATAAGAGATAAATCAAATAAATGACGCACCAAACAAACACTTTCACACTCACAATAACACACAACTTTCACAACAAAACACAATCCTTTCAAACTTCCAAACAACTGTAGCTCTCTCAATGCAACTAGCCTGTGTGTCTCTCACTTTCGTACAGCAGCACAGACACTGATTAAAAGAAAGACACCATTTAAATAGGCTTTTGGGATTTGGAATGTCTCGTGAGAATATCACCGAGAGGAAAACAAAGTTCAAATCCAGTTGATAAAAACATCGACACTTATGATCCATTTGCCACAAATGACAGAGGCGATCACATCGCATCAACATTATCGCCGAGTTTCACAAATGGAATATGATTGTTTATCGAGGCTTTCTGAATACCGTGATAGGAACGGCAAAAATAACATTATTTTAAACGTCATGGCGATTTTTTTTATCAACCCTCTCTGAATAAGGCCTTATATGTATAACATAAGCCAACCCTATTGTAGGCTAGGAGGGAGCCTAACATGAAAAAAGAGGCTAAACAAAAAATCACAAGTCTGGAGAGGGAGGGAGGTGGGGGAAAACGTGGGGAATAACAACCTTGGTGGAAAAAGAAAAAACAGTGGACAAAAAAAGAGAAAAACACTGGTGACGTATAACATACGGTAAGGTAAAGGTGCTATAATATAGGGGGGCAACGACCATTTCAGGGACAAAGATTCCCCTTCCTCAGGCCCATTCCCACTACCTAAAAAAGTCTGTGCTACTTCCCTTTATAATATCCCTCCACCTAAACATTCCCCAAAAGATCAGCAAGGGGACAGAAGTCAAATAATACATGCTGTATACTAAAGTCAACCAACCCTGGTGTACTGTCAACTACCAGGATTAATATCTCTGAGTAAAGCACACAAATATGTAAACCTTACAAAGGAGGTCCCCTAAACAGGCATAAATGAATGAATCCGCATGTAAATCCTCAATCTCAAGAAAATGCAAATCTTCACAGTACAAGCTACAAATGAGCAGACATTAGTGTCCTCATTGACAGGATAATGTCCCCAATGTTAGCACAATTAAGAATAAATATTCTAAAGCCAAGCCTGAACAAAATAGAGTATGAGAGGAAGAGGTAAATGATACAAATCCTCCAAGTGTGCTGCTCATCAATGTGGAGAGTTCTGCTTTCCGTGAGGGTTGCTGTAATCTGCAATGAAAACTGCAACTATATGAAGGCATCAGCTGGTAGCAGGAGTCCAACCATAGTGCCGTTTAACTGAGTGCTGGAGAAATCCCAGCTGAGGAGAGCCCTCTACCCCATTCAGATGGTATGCAGTGCAGGTGGGCGGAGCCATGGCGTCACCGATGACGTCAGTGTACCACGAGGTGGAGCCGTCTGATTCCCCTGGTATGGTAAACACATGCATCTCAAGCCGATTGGATGTTGTTTTCATTCTGCTGAAGTCAGTGTTACAAACTGACAAGGGAAGTTGTCAGCACTGAATGTTAACTGCTGTAATAGGGAACAGTGATTAATCCCAAATATAATAGTAAGTCTAAATACATATGGAGTGTGTACTAATAAAAACTGTGACCTATTGAGCCCCACTATGCCAGATGGTGCCTGTCCATGTATGGCTAAATCGTACTGGACAGCAAAAATAATAAGGGGTGAACAGGCATGGACATAATCAGAGACTCAGAATAGTGATAAATAGCAAAGTGACAGATACAAGTGCACTATCCTCTACCATACTGTGATGATCCCTGTATGATAGACACTGAGGGACACAGAGTGAATAAGAGACCCTAAAGAGAGCCGATATGTGTCCAGATGATATGGTCACCTGTCATGTTACACATTAATATGTAACACCAGGTGTATACTGTATGAAACCCTTTGTAAACAGCTCACTGTCATTGAATAAACAGCACAGGGATACACATAAGTGGATACCCTCTCCACCACACAAGTATTACGGTACCTTTGATCAGATAAAAATCTAAAAAATGCCACAGAATGTGGGACAGAGGTGGGTAGTGACCAATAGCATCAAAGATGGATGGCGTATAGTGGGTAGAATGGGCAGAGTTTTTCAGACAGTGAAAGCGGCCATGGACACATCCATCATGAACACGAGGGCAATCATGCCGCCATAGACATATCTGATCTATAGAGGAGGATGGAAGATAAGTTAATTGCAGGACATTATGTGACATTATAAAGTAAACAGACACAAAGGATTGGGACCAGGAGCTACCGTGGATATCACTGTCTAGAAACACCCCTTTCAGGGTATAGATAGTCAATGTGGTTTTAAACACATTTTTGGCAAATGTTTGTTTTAATTTCAAAGTAATGTATTTTATTTTGCTGTTCTTTTTCATTTTAAGATTGCCCATTCATTCCCATTATGGCAATCAATGCCCTTATTGTGGGATGTGTTGTACCACTATGACAATCAATTGTTTTATTTGCAAAAAAAAAAATTATTTCATTATAATGTAATTTATTTTGTAGTTCTTCTAAATGTTTAGGTTACCTATTCATTACCATTGTGGCAATCCATGCCCATATTGTGGGCATGGTTTACCGCTATGACAATCAATCGGGTTATTGGCAAATATGTGTTTTTATTTAAATGTAATATCTTCTATTTTGTGATTTTGTTTTTTTAGGTTGCCAATTAATTGCCATTGTTGCAATTCATGCCCATATTGTGGGTCTGGTTTACCACTGTGACAATTGATGGGTGTATTGGCAAATGTTTGTTTTTATTTAAATGCAATGTATTTTATTTTGTTGTTCTTTTTCATTTTTAGGTTGTCCATTTTAGTTCCATTGTGGCAATCAATGCCCATATTGTGGGCGTGGTTTACAACTGTTATAATTAATGAGAAGAAGGCATGATGTGGTTGGGGGTAGTTGCCCTTGGGAAAGGTGGTTATGCCTTATGGGTGTGAAGCGGGATGGGGGATGTTAACCCCTTAATTACGATAGTGGTTAATAACCAACCGCTTGGGGTTACAGGCCAGTAGTTAGCTTTTTTTTTTTTACTGTTAATGCCCACTGAAGACAAGGAGGATGAGGACACCTTCATCCAGGCAGGGTTAATTACCAGTTTAATTTACTATATGCTGCCTGGGTAATGTCTTGGTAATATTTTATTTGTTAATGGCCTAATATGCTATTATCCATATCTGAATAATATGGATTTTCCCATTACTGTTCTGTATGTGTTAGGAGGGGTGGTTGTTTAGGGTAGAGGGGGGAGTATTAGGGAGCCAATTAATTGCCTTTGGGGTTATTTTTGCACCCATTGAGGATATTGGTAAAAGCACTGGCAATCAATGGGTGTATTGTCTAGTGTGGCGATGAGGGGTTAATCAGGCCACCAATAAAGGCATTATACCCTGCTGATTAACCCTAAATCACGTTGGGATGATAGGGGTTAACTGCATGTTCACAACACTGACATGTTTTCCCCTATACCATCTTTATTGTCCTCATTTTGCAGCTCAGTTCATAGCTGCAGTGAGAGAAATGTATGTAAACTGTGCCAATTGGTTTTGCGACACAAGGGGGAGCTGCTAGCGCTAAACCCAGCGCTGATTGAAGAAGCGTGGCTATGAATGGGTGGCCACTTTGAAGTATAGGGATCACTTTCTAAGCCCTAGACTTTTCAACCGCAAGGTCAATTGGTTAAGTGGTTTGCGGTTTAGCTGAAGTGCTTTTCTGTCAAAATGTATCATTCGCCTTGTTAGCTCCTTAACTTGAAGGGGAACTGCAAATTGGCATGGGAAGTAGGTTAAACTGCAGACCATAATTAAGTACCCGTCCAATTAAGTTGCTAACTCGCACTAGGAGTGAGCTAGCACTCTAATTTTTGGTATGCAGCTAGGAAGAAAGAAACCATACACACATATACGGTTTATAATAGTTGCATAAGTAAAACATACTTGTATTAGTAAACTGTATTAATTACAATTTATTTTACGCAACCTGTGTGCTCAGTCCAGAATCCCGGTATTAATGTGTAGATAAGACCTGGTCTACAGTGACATCTAATATTGGTGTTTTCTTGTATTTTAATGTTTATTGGTATATAGGAGGTGTGTGAAGGGGGTAGTTGCCCCTCGGTGGGTGGTTAAGCCTCTTGGGTAGGTAGTTGGAGAGGTTAACCGTTTCATTACCATAACATTTACATCCGCAACTTTTCCATAAGGCCTAACCACCCACCATTGGGCAACTATCCCCTTCACCCACCCCCTCTACCTCCAATAAACCAGGTGCTCTTGTTTAACCCCTTCATTACCTTATCGGCAAGCTGATAAGGTAATTCAGCTATTTTATTTTAATAACACATTATTGAAACAGGGGGTCTCCGGAGCCGAACCACATTCATTTCCAATCCATGGACCCCCTGCTTCCAGAGTTGCAGGCTCGGGAATGGTGTTATGGTCTTACCTTGGTGGCAAAACAGTTAGCTGAGAGATGTCCCTGCGGTGAGCAGAGTGGCGGCTAGATGCTAGCAGCAACTTGGTCACAGAAAAATGGCCGTGACCAAATGTCCTGGACCACAATGAATGAGAGATAAGCGGAAAAATTGAAAAACTTGATTTTAAGTTTAAATAAACAATGTCAATGATACATGTGATGGTGAGGTTAAACATCCAATGAATATTCAGCAGGTACAATCAGATGATAATTTACTACATTTCCTAAGCCCTATTCTTAACATTGTTGTTAATGCTTTTTTTTATCGCTGTTTCTTGATGACATACGCTCCTACTGTATGCCTGCCTACTACTCCAGCAATCACAATCCCTCCACCCACAGAAGCATAATGGCAGCACTGAAGGAAATGGTGTGCATATAGTAAAGGGGAAAAATGCATGTAAAGATCCAATCCGAGCAAAAATGGGAAATTATATTTTGTTTTTACCTCACTTTGAATGGGCTACCTGGTTACGGTCAAGTGATTAATGACAAGCAGATGGAAACTAAACGTGGATTCGGGGAATGCAGTCAAATCCTATGAAAACTGAGATATTGGGGCCCATGCACTAAGCAGCGAAAAAGCATTTTCGGCAAGGGTTTGAACTCGCCATGTCTTGGCGAGTTGATCTCATGGTATCAGGAAGGCCCGAATATCTGTGAGCCACAATTTTAAAATTAGCGAGTTTCCGGTGGCAAGATTCTCAGCCATCTTAAAATTCGGGAATGTCGTGGCGTGTTCCTGTATTTGTTGAATTTGGCGGGAATATGACGAGACTCAAAAATGTCTTGAGTGACCTATTTAAAGGCTGTGTTTGTTGTAATCTTTCTCTGTGTTGTTGGAAGGGAGTAGTGAGAGACAGACAGAGCTACAGTAGGCATTTGGAGTTTTGCTGATTGATACGGTTGGTGTGTATTTTGAGAGATTTGTCTTGTGTTGTTTTGTTCTGTTTATACATTTCTGTTATTGTCAGTTTGAAAGTGTTCTGCAAGTTTGTCGTTTCATTTCTTTATTTGTTATTTGTGAGTGGTTGAGGTATGGACGGAGGTCATGGGAGTGAGGGGACTGATGGTGGGGTGACTGGTGGTGTAAGAAGTGTTGGTGGTGTAAGGCATATGACTGTTAGAGTGAATCAGGGAACTGGTAGTGTGAGTGGAGTTGGTGGGGGGAGTGCTGGTGGTGGTGTGAGTGGAGTTGCTAGGGGGAGTGCTGGTGGTGGTGTGAGTGGAGTTGCTGGGGGGTGTATGCATGTGAGTGCACGTGTGAGTCGGGGGACTGGGGGTGGTGGGGTGTCAGGTGGTGGTGGGGTGTCTGATGGTGGTGGGGTGTCTGGTGTTAGTGGGGTGTCTGGTGGTTGTAACTCTGATGGTGGTGATGGTTGCGATGTTGCTTTGCTCCTGCAGCCTCTTCCATTGGAAGAAGGGGAGGGCAGTCAGCAAGTGGCAACAGCTGGTCCTAAGAAGAAAGTTGCAAAAAAAAAGAAATCTCTATTTCAAGCAAGAAGAGAATAATGTGCTTGTGGCGTGTATTTTGGAGCATTGTGATCAGATTTATGGCAACTTAGTAGGTAAGAAAATTATTTAAAATGAATTTTACTCATCTTTTAACCATCTTTGCCATTACATTTAGGAATTCACAATGAAGTGACATTTGCATGAAAATGTCATTGTTTAAATGTACATATTCAGTGTTTGAAACAGGACAAGATTCAAGCAGTTGTAGAATAGTAATTAAAGATTTCATATTATTATTCATCATTTGTTTACTATATATTTGAATTTTTATAATGTTCATGTGTCATAGATATTATTTGTCAAACAGCATATTATACAAATGTTAGTATCATTATCCCATTTTTTTGGACAACTAATTTGAATTTAAGAAATTTACATGAACAATTTTATTTTGTTGTTTTTAAAGGCATGACCACTTCACATGTGAGAAGGGAGATATGGCAAAAGATTATAGTGTCTGTATCCACCTGTGGAAATCAGGCCAGAACGTATGACAACTGCAGGAAGCGCTTTGATGATATAAAAAGAAAATTAAAACCAAAGTTGCAAAGTGCACATTTGCATGCCTCAGGCACTGGAGGAGGACCTCCAGCACCCAATATAAGTCTGACTCCGTTGGAGGAGCAGCTAAAGGATAAAATATTACCAATAATGCTTGAAGGGTTGCCTGGTGATAGGGGATATCGGGGTGTCTGATCATCCGTTTCCCCAAGGTCGGTACTTTTACCGCAAGATTATTTTTTTTTCTTAATTGTGTGTTTTAAAAATTAAACATATATCATTAGTGTTTTTAATTTTGTGTGTGTCCTAACATTTTTTTATAGTGTAGGTGATCAAAAAAAATACATAATAAATACTGTTTATGTATACTCCCAGAATAAAATATTTAACATAGTATTTGAAATGATAATTGTAATGTAATGCTTACCTTTCTACTAATTAGCATATACAGCTGCTGATGATCAGTTAAACTATTACATACAAAGTTTCACGAAAAATGTTTTGTTAATTTAACAGGAATCATAATTTACTGTAAATATACTTAACAATATTAACACCTGTCTTATCTCTAATTTACATAGAGCAAACTGCATCTCCCTTAACAGAGCAGTAGACAGCAGCAGGTTCCGAAGTTGCTACACTCGTAATTGAAGGTGAGGCCCTAAAATGATAAATGTTATGTGTCAATTTAGATGCCACAACTCCACATTCATACAGTATGAGCATAGAACAGTTGCAGATGTGAGTTACATCTGCACAGTTAGATAATAAAAGTTAAGATATATCATGTTCCAGTAACCTAAATGTAATTCTTTAGTTGGTTAATACAGTATAAAGCATTTATTATGATAATTGAAAATTAATCTGTATTGTTAAGATTCACAATCAATAGTTATTGTTCACATTTTGACCAATTATTGATGCACAATTTCATTGCAAAAATTTAATTCATTAGGACTATGATGACACAATTGAATGAGTTACTGTCAATGAAATCTACATACATTGGTTAAATAACAAATGTGCAAGATCTTTTTCATGTGAAAAGCTATTAATGCTCCATTCATTTTGTCAAAATAGATATTCCATCTCCTGGAAAAAAACTCTGGACTTGACGCTTCACTGTGTTCCCAGTCCGGAATTACCACCAAATCAACCTGCAGCTGCACCTCCTGATCCTGGCAACCAAGAGAATGTGTCCGCTATTGAGCTAGCTGAATATCGGTTACTGCAAAGCCAAGTTACACGGCATAACGAACTGATGAGGGTTCAGGACAGGATGGTATCGGAAATAAGCAATATAAAAGATATATTACTACAAAATACTGTTGAGTTTCAAATTCTGAACAGATCTATTCAATCGATGCAAGTTTCATACAACTTAATCAGTTTTGTGCCTCTGCAAGACCTGGTGATACAGGAATGCGTACTTCCGAAGAAGGTGAAGCCTTTGTCCTGTATTTTCCCCAGAGACATCTGTTGGCAAATCTCCCAGATCACTCGTTCAATTGTCATCGGCAAACATCACAGCACCATTGTCTGCCATTATTGAAGGCTCTACACCTGCATAAAGTAGCACAAAGCGATAATTACATCCTATATGTGCTGTTACTACATCTCTTCAAGCTAAGGAACCTTGTGTACCACAGTGTATACGACCCACACAACTCTTGCCGCACCAACCACAAACTGATGAAGACACAGAACAGAAGCCACAGGCCCAAATTGTTGAAGCCTATCTACACCAGCCACGGGCCCAAATTGTTGAAGCCTATCTACACCAGCCACAGGCCCAAATTGTTGAAGCCTATCTACACCAGCCACAGGCCCAACTTGTTAAAACTTCCAAACCACAGCCCCAGCCCCAACTTGTTGAAACTTCCCAACCAGAGACACATACACAGACAAACATTCAAAGGCAACAATCGCAAAGATTGTCAGGAAGAAATGTACGGGCCCGAGGAGCACTTTCCAGAGAGACAAATACATCTACATCCAGTAACCCGACCACAAAATGCAAAAAACTAAAAAAATAATTATTTTTTGTTTTTTTTAAACAGAATTCATGAACTTTGATGTTCATTATTTACATTTAAACAATTTTAGATCCCTAATGTGTCGCAATGAAAACATTTATAAATGATCAATGTTCACATCCACTTATTTCTAAAACCTGTTTGTGGGAGACTAAAATAACTACTGAATTGTCTTTGTATTTTGACCTTCATAATTACGTAACATTGATAAAAAGTAATAATTTATTGCTAAAGAAACATGCTTTCCTAAAATCATTTAAACAAAGAACTCAAACACGGCAGGGGTTTCTTCTATGCTGACACGTCCCGAATGAATCATTTAGATCTATGATATTTGAATAAATTGAAAATCAGGAAGATCACAGAGCTACAGTTCGTGAAATTTATGAGTATATCTCACAGAAATACCCATACTACAAAGCATCAAATGAACCAAGTAAATGGAAAAATACCGTCAGACACAATTTAACTGTGAATGAATGTTTTATTCGAGTTATGACATGTAAAGATCAGAAAAACTGCTGTTGGGAAGTTCTACAATCGCTTAAAGTTGTTTTTGAGCATGGCACATATCTTCTGAATAATAGCTTATTCAGTTATCCCTGTCATAATGGAAGTTCACAGAGTGCTGTCTCTTCTCAAACACCAGCACAGTGCCTCACTCAATATGATTGGCACTATGGAGATCATTCTTATGGGATCATGCAAAATTACCCTGCACAATACCTGTCTGCATGGCAAAACCTTTCCCAAGATGCTTATCTGGGAAAGCCCGTGACCTGGGCACCACCCGATGCAGTACAAGCTAACGATGGCAATGAAATGTATATGCAGCAGGATGACATGATTGACTCAACCATGACAGAAGCGACTCTGTCTGCTTGTAACAATGGATACCAGCAATGTCATTTTTTACTTTTCAAATAAAGGTACATATAATGTTATATTCTTTAAATTACATTAATGTTCTTAAATTGATTACATATGACAGCATCAGGTGCATCATGTTTTACGTATACGCTAAACTACACACACACACACACGAAGTACCCATAATATATATATATATATATGTTTGAATGTGCTTTGTACTCCTCCACGTATAAAATAACTTTTATTAATTAACATCACATAAATGCATTAATAATACTGTAATAGTGACACATGATTATCTACATGATATATATTTCATGTCATTAAATATTTGAACTGAACACACCACACTCGCAACTTAGTTGTTTTAGAAAAAGATTATTCACAACTATTAAATTCAATGGGTGCAACCTCTGTACTCAAACCAGTACATTAGACATATAAATGAAAAACTGACATTTTCAGTAATCATTCAAAGAAAGTACATTTTGGTGCACTCCAATAATATTTTTTTCTTTTTTTTCTAGTGAATACACATAAGTGAAAAAAATGTACATGGGTGAAGAATAAAACAATCAAAGTTAAAATAACACGTGGTGCTCACAACCAATAATGGTTTGCCGCTATAAACACATTGCAATAATATTGTAGATAACCATTGTGTGAAATGCAATATTCCAAGAGATAGCAATCACGCAGACAACCGCATTGTTGTTACAATATAGTAAATCGTCAGTGAATTTGTTGCAATGAGGTGTGTTTAGATTATACTCTCCTAATATAGCTAGGCTATCATATGAAAATTGTTTGCTCCAAACATCGCAGCTCTAACATCGCTGCCAACTTTTACAGCTACTGTAAACTCACTGATCTAATAGCCGTGAGTGTGTCAAGATGTAACAGAACGCTCTGTTAATAACTGCGAGGGTTGACACAAAACCGCTAATATAACTAAGCTTACATATAAATGCTGTGAACCTATAGACAGCGCAGCTGTAACATCACTGCCAAGTATTATGCTAAACTCACTAATCTAATGTTGGTAAATACGTAGCAGGGTATTGCTGAGATGTAGCCAAGTGTTTGAAAAAGCCCATACAACGTTGCTGATTAAACTATGCTGGCAAGTATACAGTGGCGGCCAATCTGAGACTATGTCGGCTAGATCCGCGGCTTTCAGATTATCCTTGTTAGGTGCGATTTTTTGTCGTTTTCGCCTGGAGTGAACTGCATTATTTTCGCGCTCGTGATATTAGCATTTTTTTCTCACTGTCTGCAATACTGCAATGCCGTGTAAAAACTCAGGGGGCGTTTGTGAGCTGTTGTCTTTGAAGTCTAATACCTTCGCGGTTCAACCTACGTCAGTACACAGTCTGTGTGTGCACGCGCAGTAATTGTAAATTTGCAATTTTAAAGTATACATGCATTTGCAGTGCTGTGCTGCTGTACAGTATGTCTCATTTGAAAATTGTTGAAACGCATAGGCGTGTACAGTACTGTAACAGTGTCACATTTCTGCATATACAGTGCTCTCCCCTCGCTCAGGATAATTAACTGCACTGCAGGGTTTTCAACTTCTTATCTTTTGTGCAATGCAATACATCTCTCCCTCACCATTCCTTTGTATGTGTGTCTGGTTTCAATCACATTCCTGCTTGACAGCAGGAATTTACTGCGCATGTGCCTGTAACTTCGCCCACCACTGCTTGCTTGCCTGAGTGAGTGACCAAAAAAAATGAATTTTTTTTTTATTGTAATTTTTTATTTTTATTTTCTCCACAAGCCTGCAAAAACCATCTTACTGTATTATGATATTCAATCTGTGCTGTAGCTTTTGACTGCGACCCTGTGCATTTGACTGCACGTGGTTGATTTGTGTGCTTTTTACGTACTGTATTTGGGGGTGTATTATTATGATGAACTGCCTTTTGAAATAAAAGTATGTCTTTAGCTTTGAACTTCATGCAGCTGTACCCTGAAGCCCCATCCCCCACGAACGCTAGCTCAAGGATTTGAAATTCCACGGAGTCGTTAATTTTCTGAATCTTGCCATTGTGTTCTTAACCCGTCCATAGCCGAAGTGCGCCTGCATGTAATCCTTTTTGAGATGGGAGCTGCTTACTGCGCAAGAGTCACCCAACCCCCCCCTCTCCACAGTGTCATTAATTTACTGAATCTTGCCATTGTGTTCTGAATCCGTCCATAGCCGAGCTACAAAGCCTCAGTGCGCCTGCGTGTAATCCTTTTTGAGATGGGAGCTGCTTACTGCGCATGAGTCACCCAACCCCCCCCCCTCTCTACAGAGTCGTTAATTTACTGAATCTTGCCATTGTGTTCTGAATCCGTCCATAGCCGAGCTACAAAGCCTCACTGCGCCTGCGTGTAATTCTCTTTGAGATGGGAATTTTGAGGCTTTGTTTACGGCAACGCTTTGGAAAATCCCTTCTCGAATTTGATTTGCACAGAGCATCACCTCTCTATGCGCCTGTGTGTAATCCTCTTTCGGATGGGAGCTAGTTATTCCTGCTGATGCGCCTGTAACTTTTCACTGTTATTTTATCCACAAGCCTGCAAAAACAATCTTGATATTACGATGTTAAATCTGTGCATTTGCCTGCACATGGTTGATTTGTGTGCTTTTTATGTACTGTATTTGGGGGGTGTAGGGATCAAATTACAGTATTATGATGAACTGCCTTTTGAAATTACTGTACTCTACAGTACAGTTTGTTATTTCTTTGAACTGCTGCACGACTAATCCTTCATCCCTACCCCACGCACACACAAACTCTTATTGACAGACACCTCCACAGAGTCATTAATTTTCTGAAGTTAGTTAGTCATTGTGTTTTTAATCCGTCCCTAGCCGAGCGTCAATCGCCTCTCTGCGCCTGCGTGTACTCTAATCCTTTTAGAGATGGGAGCTTGTTAACTTACTGCGCATGAGTCACTCAACCCCCTCTCTCCACAGAGTCGTTAATTTTCTTAATATTGCCATTGTGTAATCCTCTTTGAGATGGGAGCTAGCTGATTACTGCACATGACTCACCCCCCCCCCCCCCCCCCAACCCTTTGAGGCTTAGTTTACGGTAACACTTTGGAAAATCCCTTCTCGATTTTGAAATGTAAATCTGATTTGCACAGCATTGTGAGAATTGATAGTTAAAAAAACCATTAACTGATTCATGTTGTTTTGTCATTCATTCTTATTCATTGGTGTACTGAAGGGGTGGGTGGGGGTTGTGGTTGTTGTCAATTATTATGATTAACAGGAATGTGAATAAATATTCATTTTATTTTATCAGAAACCAAAAAATACAAATATAAAAATAATCATGAATAATATATAATGCTGTCTTTATTAAGTTTTTCTGGCAGATTGAAATTGGATAAACATTTAGAAAACATTTGTTAAACATGGGGAATCATGAATAATGCACATTTATAAGAATATAATTTAATAATATATACTGTAATGTATAATATATATATATATATATATATATATTATACATTACAGTATATATTATTAACCACTCTGACGCGTTTCGTCTATAGAAAGACTTTTTCAAAGAGTGAGGATCCCCACACAGTACCGGACCTTATATAGGAAATGACGTGTACACTAGGCACCTCCCTAATTGGCAAGTGCCTCCCACATCTCAACACAAGGTCAGAGTTGGACGTCATCCTATTAAAGGGACCAGATACATATTACCCACATGTATAATACATAATAGACATACATAAACACCCATTACCAGTAAAAAGCTTGGGATTAAAAACAAAGACATTGTAATGCTCACATAGTACATAATCCATAATATATAATTTAGAACAACACGAATGCAAATCTATCACATTAGAATCGGACGATGTGGATCAACCGTCCTGATGGTTTATAAACAAATAGCATATATCCTATACATAAAGCATCATATTCAGATCATAAACTAACATATAAATTAAATTGCGATGTGGCAGACATAGTATTAACAAAAAGCCAAACAAGACTTCCTAGACGGACTTGTTCACAACATAGCATTTCATAGTTATAAGTATACTGGAGTAATACCCCCCCACATTCCCCCATCACTCAGGCAGCCAGAGTGTTTAAGTTCCCACTCCTGGTTAATGCAAGTGGGTGAGAGTGCGCAGGTGTATATCCAGTAACATTTCACCCGATTAAGCGTACCCTCCCTGTCTCCTCCTCCCCTCGTATGTGGAGGAACATGTTCAAGGGCCATGAATGAAAAATTCTCAATACCCCCCCCACTACACTTAGAGAAATGTCGGGGCACTGGATGTAACATCATTCTTTTTTATTAGGCGACATGTTCCGCGATGCTTGTTTTTTTAATTCTTTTTGTGTGCGGCCAACATACCGCATGGAGCACCCGCACTGTCCAAGTAGATAGTGAGTGGTATTGCAATTTAAAATGTTTTTATAACATGCTCTTTTTTTTATCATCATACTTTACGGTCTTGGTTTTACATGCATACCTACCATTGAACATTTCCACATTGGAAAAAACCTTTGGTATCCCCATATATGTTTGTAAATTCTGATTTTGTTTGGAATAACTGGGGTGAAAGATGTGACGCCAATGTCTGCGCTTTCCGATATGTAATTTAGGAACTCTTTTTTACAAATTTTGTTAGATCTTTATCTAAGGATAAAGTGCCCAATGTTTCATATTATGTCACGTATATTCCGTACTTGGCGACTATATGTGGAAATAACAACGGACATTCCTCACCATATGCTAAAGGTGGTTTACTTTTTGATCTTTTTTGCTTTCTTGAGAGTACTGGGTCTATCCATGGACTCAGCTGACTCAACCCGCTTCTTGGATATCTGTCTGGGTATATCCTCTTTCCAGAAATCTATTGTTATTCCTTCGATTGTACAATAAAACTCTCATCATTTGTGCACAAATCTGCCAATCTCAGAAATGCGCTTTGGAATGCTTTTGACCAGTGAACCGTGGGTGACAGCTCTTGGCAGAGAGCAATGTATTCCTGGAATTTGGTTTGCGGAATATTTGTGATTGGATTTTCATGTCATGATCGATGTAGAGGAGGAGATCTAGTGAAACAATACAATTAATATTCTGTTCATGATGATCTGATATTTAGATATATATTAATTTGGTAACAAAAGAATTCACGACGATCTCTCTCCGTCCCATATCATTATGAGATCGTCGATGTATCGTTTAAAGATATGATATTTAACGATAAGTGTGTGTGCTGTGAATAAACTGTGACTCCCAAAAACCCATAAATAAATTTGCGTTGATGGTGCAAAACTCGTGCCCATTGCAGTGCCTAATAATTGTAAATAAAATCGTGAATCGATAAAAAAATAATTATGAGTGAGTAAAAAGTGATAGATTCTAAAAAAAGTGCAAATTGACTGTGATACATTGTGACATATCTAAAAAGTGATTAACCGCTGATAACCCATTTTGGTGCTGTATAATTGAATATAAAGAAACCACATCTAATGTGACCCATCTAAATTGATTTCCAGACCACGTCCCCTAGATCGATCATACATCTGCTGAATCTTTTATGTATGACGGTAATTGAAATACCAGTGTTTAAGATAGCTGTCCACATACCGCGATAACCCATCTCCCAAAGATCCAATACTAGCCACTATAGGCGGCCGGAGGGTCGACCAGTGACTTATGATCTTTGGAAGATGTGGAATCCCGGAATCACGGGATGTGGACACTCAAATATCTATTTCCTTTTTATCAATAACATATAAAAATTTTCCAAAATCAATAAGATCTTTTAATTGTAGAGAAAACTTCACAGTAGGATCCCCTCTAAGGGTTTATATAATGTGTAACTCACTCAACTGCCTCAGAGCTCCTGTCTAATTGTGCAGTGGACAGAACTCCAAGCCCCGCCCTTATCTGCATACGAAACATGATATCTGTTCTAGATTTAATGTTGTTTTCTAATTGTCGATATTCAGTGTATGTTAAATTTTTTGCCTGTATGGAGGATTGTGAGAACCTTGGGCTAATAGCCTCAAGTCCCTTTCTACTAGGCCCTCGAAAGTGGTAATAAAGGGTCCCCTGTGTAATTGGGCAATATTGATTCCTTTTTAGGCCTGAATTATGATTACCGAAGAAGACTGAGAAAATTATTCAAGTTTTCCCTTGTTTGTTCCAACAATCCTTCATTCAACAACACACATTTTTCCTGAAAATTAAAGTTAGACATATTAACCATCTCCTTGGACTCTCGTCATCTGTGCTCATTGGTACTGTACTCCCAAGTTCTGTAGAGTCAGAAACATCAAATTTACTCCTGGTAGAGAGAATTCTTTAAAGTTATTTACGTGTAAATCTCTGAAGATCGATAACTTTGAAACAGCTGGAAGTCCTGGACCGGGCAACCCCCCGACCTTATTCAACAGAGATAATTGTTCAAGGAAAGCTCTACACCTGAAAGATTGATGATGTAATTATTACCAATAACCTGGTCTACAGTTACTTCTTCCTTTTTGCTTCCGCTCCCCCCGCATTGCGTCACGAAACGCTTTTGGAGAGGGAGGAGCTGGAGCGGGCACGTCCGTCAGTATCAGGAGATCACTGGGAAAGATTTGGCGGCAGCGTGACGTCATCAACTCGCTGAGAGAGGCGTTTGCCTCGTTGAGCAGGGAGCAGAAACCAACACGCAAGTACTGTTGCAACACTTCAAGCTACCAAGCTGCACTAGCACTGAGAACGGGAAGGGGTGGCGTTAAAAGCAGCTGCGCAGAGTCTGATCTGACGCCAACACCGGGGTTTGTGAGGAGTGAGAGTGTAGTTACCAAAGGGACCATTGCCCCAGACTGTATCAAGCTGCGGACGGCACATTGTCAGCTGTCTTTTCACAGCCTGGCTTATGTAAGTAAGCATTTGGCTGTTTTTATTATTTTATTGTCATTAAATTTGATCAAATCTGCACCATCATTTCCCTTGTTATTTCCTTTCCGGGAACACACGGGGTATACCCCTAAGGGGAGCTGCTGTGAGAGAACAGAAGAGTGAACTGACATTTAAAGGAAAACACGTGGGGTTCATGATATCCGAAAAAAGAAGTTGGTTAAAGCACAGATTCTCTCAAAGGAACACTGACACAACATGTTTGTAAGTTTATTATTATAAATCCTTTTTTGGAGGCGTTCAGTGGTACGTGTGGCTGCGCAATGGTCTTTTCTCTTTTGTTTATTGCAATATAGGAGGAGCACGGAAGCAATAATCTGCAACTGAACCAACACTTCTTCCACAACAAGAATTATATAAAGAACTTTCAACCTACCATATGGACTGACATTTGGACTGGGGTATTGTTGTCTATTGGGGCGCCGGGTTACTGCATTTTGTGTAAAATTGTTGGATATACGTATTTGTGGGAAATTCGTTAGGCAGGGACCCTGTGGCAGCCTTCACATAAGTATAAGTTGTTTATTTATTCATTGTAAAATACACATTAACGGTCTTAGTGCTGAGCTTTAGGGTTCATTCACATTACAGGTACATACTGGGTATTTGCTCGAATAAAGTGTGTCGGTGCAGTACATCGTTCCAAAAACTCATTATGCCTTTCAAAAACTCGTCCTTTTTGGAGGGTTTCGCCACTTTCCGGATATGGTCCTTCACCTGATGCCAGACCATTTTGATCGGATTGAAGTCTGGCGATCTGTCATTGGAAAAAAAAGGACAGTTAGTTTTAGAGATACAGTACACAGTAAAAACAGTGGGAAAAAAATGAGACACGGTTACCGCACTTACTCCGCTGGTGTCTTCACCCAGTTGATACCACACTCAAGGATATGCGCTGTTGACGCGGTGTGCTGCGGATCGTTGTCCTGATAGAAGCGGTGACCATTCGGGAACTCACGTGTGATGTATTGCACATCTTAGGGACAATGTTGTCTTGGAAGAAAACTTTATTCATAATTCCTATAGCAAGAACAGAAAAGCGCTCAAAAAACTGCACAATAGTATAGTACAGTGCATACAGTAAGGCTACACTAGTAAAGTACAGTGCATAAGTCTACATTATATTTCATATATTTTACCTTCAAAGATGACAATGCATCCTGGTCCACGCCTAGAGATGGCACCCCACACATGCAGCTTCATGGGGTGTTTTGGCCGCGGCTTCAAAGATATGCGGCCTTTTTTGTGGAACGCAAAGCTTGCAAATCTCTCCAGCGACACAGTAGACTCGTCAGTGAAGATGCAATCCTGGAAAGTTTCCCCACTGTCCATCCATGCCTGGGCCTGGACCACTCTTTTGATTTTGTTTGCGTCCCTTATCATGGGGTACGTTCTGTAATGACAAGGAATAAATAATTTTAGCGTTACAGTACAGTTTCCTAAACAACACTTTTACCTCCTGTACTGTCCAGTACTAACCTCACACGTCCATTTTTCCATCCAATGCTGCGTCTCATCTTCTTTATGCTGGTCTCGGTTACAGTGAGATTGTGATTTGCATGCAGAGTGTGTTTGACCCTTAATGCACTCTTCTCATCATTATCCTCACTTATTTTGTCCACCAGAAGAGTTGTCTCCCTACAATGTAAAGAAAAACATTCCGGTAAGTAAAAATATTAGAGACAGTAGATCAACAGGATACAATATATTGTTCTATTAATATGCAGCAATATAAAACTGTTGTAATATAAATATAAATATACAATATATATATACTGTTGTAATATAAATTTACAAAAAATATATACTGTTGTAATATAAATATAAATATACAAAATATATATACTGTTGTAATATAAATATTAATATACAAAATATATATACTGTTGTAATATAAATATAAATATACAAAATATATACAGTATACTGTTGTAATATAAATATGAATATACAAAATATATATCCTGTTGTAATATAAATATACAAAAAATATATACTGTTGTAATATAAATAAATATATACAAAATATACTGTTGTAATATAAATATAAATATACAAAATATATATATACTGTTGTAATAAAAATATAAATATACAAAATATATATACTGTTGTAATATAAATATAAATATACAAAATATATACAGTATACTGCTGTAATATTAATATGAATATACAAAATATATATCCTGTTGTAATATAAATATAAATATACAAAATATATATACTGTTGAATATTTTTTTTTAAAGTGTTATAAATATACTTACGCGTTAGTTACCCTTGGTGCCCTTTTGCGTTCTCTGTTTTTTCCGTGTTCACGATAGCCCACGGTGGTTGCTGGCACAACGAGACCAGAAGTAGCTAACCAGCGTTGGATAGCAGCAATTCGGTGTCCGCTCGTGTACATCTCCTTAATTCGCATGCTGAGATCCTTGGAAATCTTTTTAACAACCATTGCTGCGAGTAGAAAGAAATACAAACATAAGAATGTATATTCGATGTTTAGTCAATGTGCAGTGAATCCACAAAATGGATGGTGTATTTATAAGGTAATGACTCACATTAGAGTACGCCCACTTTCAACACCTGTACCTCGCTGCCATGCATAAAAGGTTACACACTTTGCATAGCCCACCACTCGATGATCTTTATCTGAACTTGCCCTTGTCCAGATACTGCATTGTGCCATCTGCTTCCATGGAGCAACCCCGATTCTACGGACGCAGGAGCCCACTCGCCTCTGCTGTGCCTGTCATGCAGAAAAAGCGAAAGGTGGCTGCCATTTCCACGCCAAGGCAAAAGCGACAGGCTAAGGCCAATAAAGAAAACCTTCTGCTTATTATGTCAAGAAGATATACGGTGATGTACTCTAGACGCAAAACAATTGGCAGCCAACCCATCGAACCCGCAGACCACTTCCTCTCATACACTTCGACGACTCTGCCGCCGCTGTCCCGGAAATCTTCAGCCCGTCTTCTCCACCCCTCGTCCTCGACGTTGCCTCCGCCCTCCCGGAAACCCACAGGCCATTTTCTCCGGTTCTATCCGATGACGCTGCCGCCTCTGAAATCCACGGGTCACTTTCTCCTTTGCTCTTAGACGACTCTGCTTCTCACCGAGAAATCCAAAGGTCACTTTCTCCATCCCTCTTCGACGACGCTGCAGCTTCTCCTCTACCGGATATCCACAGGTCACCTCCTCCAACCTTCTTCGATGTCGCTGCCGCTTCTCTCCATGGAACCCCCATCTCATCCTCTGTTTCACCCAACCACCCAGATGTCCACACACCATGCACAAGAAGCAGCTCGTTAGACCGGATGCTGAATGGGATAAGTGTGGATCTCCCCGGGAACTCTATTGTGCTAGCAAAGATAGATTTGCTTCTGGAGACCATGTTAAATGTGGAGCAACAGATGCTACATATGGATCAACGGATGATACATATGGATCAACGGATGCTAGATATGGATCAACGGATGGATCGACGGATGGAGAAGATAGAGGCTGACATAGCGGGTATACATCATTTGCTCGGTGTTAATGCCCCTGTTTCCCCGACGCCGGAGCAGGGGGGTGACATGGATGTGATAAATGGGAGCATCGACCCCCTTCCATCACCAAGCGCACCCCCTCCACCAGAAGATGTAGTGTACATGTATGCCGTTGGGGAGGACATGACAACCCCGTCAAGACAACGCCAGGAGACAACACAGCGACTAAGACCGGAGGAAAGCTTCCTCCCAGACAACCTACCATCGCCCGTCGCCTCAAGCACACCTGCTTGCAGAAGACCTACATTCGCTCACATCGATACAGTGCCCGACATCACCCTGTGCGATCTGCCACCGACGCTCAGGGAGAAGTATAGGGTGATGAGTGCAGGTGCACCCCACAAGTAAGCCTTGTTACTTTTTAAGCACCATGTTCCCTACTCGTTGTACTGCGACTGGGCCTTCAAAGTGAACTATGACGGAATTCGCGTAAAAAAGGCGCTTCCTGCCAATTTCAGAAAGAACATTCGGGATAAAATGCAGCGCTTTTATCCAATTACAGATCCTGTAATGAAAGGCGTTCGAGACTGCATTTATGGCGTTTTGCGCCATGCAAGGAATCGGCCATGGATGGACAATGTGGTGGACTTTATGGCTTAATCACGGGAACTGTAAGACCATACTGTTGTGCTGAACTGTGCTGTACATGTTTTGACCTGCTGAACTTAAATAAAGGAGATGTTTTGACCTGCTGTACTGTATTTAACTTACTGCTTTAACTTGCTGTACACATACACAGGACCTGCACAATTCCAGTCCCGGAGGGCCACAAACAGGCACGGTTTTCAAGGTTGTCCTGAAGACCGGGCCTGTCTGCTGCCCTCGAGGACTGTACTGGTGAAGGCCTGACTGTTTTGCACACCATACTGTACTGTACCTGTACCTGTACTGTATACTGTATGTTTCTTTAATAAAGGAGATGTTGCGTTTTGTATACTGTATTTTATGAATAAAGATTTTTTTTAATCACAGGTAAGACCATACTGTTTTTAAAACATGTGACTGTAAACCATACTGACTGACTGTAAATGTTTTTACTTTCTATACATAAATGTTTTCACTACTGTAGCAGTAAACCATACACCTGTTGATGTTTTGAATTGCTGTGCACTTACAATGTTTCTACATTGTACAGTATTTGTAAATAAATGTTTTTGTACTTACTCCACCAATAAAAGAACAAGTTGATTTGTTTTACATTGTTCCAATGGCTCCTTTGCTACTGTAACAAAATACAGTGTTTCTAGAATGTACACTACTGTCCAGGCACATTGTATTGTATACTGTAGGCATGCTCAGTACAAGAGTATTAAAAAAAATAGAAGACATGCATTACTGTACTGTATGTACTGGCACAGTATAGAAGACACATACTGCACAGAATGTACAGTACTGTAATACATGTAGAATAAATGCATAGTTTTTATTTTTTCGGGTTTATTACACATTATACTGTTTATAAAAAAGTATTGTATACTGTACGGCCGGAAAACATCAGCATACTGTTTCAGGTACAGTATTCTATCCTAATCAATAACAACGGCCACTAAACTGTAGACTCCGGTACGTGACTTTTTAAATCTGATTCAGCAATGTGCAGGTATTGTTACACAAAGTGATATTATCCATTGAAATCCCTCCATTAGCCGCTTTCTTTTCTGAGGAAAAACAAAAAGAAAAGTTTTACTATAATGGCCTAAAGAAGTTTCCAGCCAGTCCCACCAATAATTTTCTCGGAGGCGTCTCCTGTTAACATGCGCATGCGCATACCGTGGATGTAATGACACGCATATGCGTTTCAAGAAGGTACCAATGCGCATGCTTCTAGCGTTCCACCAATTGTTCAGTATCTGCAGTACAGTACTGTAGAAGCCGCTTAGCCAATGATATTGCTACAGGAGAATCGCTTGACTTTTGAATCGCACCGATATTGATACTGTATTGTCAAAATAAAAAAAACACAGAAAATAATAGTTGTAATATAAATATAAATATACAAAATATATATACTGTTGAATATTTTTTTTTAAAGTGTTATAAATATACTTACGCGTTAGTTACCCTTGGTGCCCTTTTGCGTTCTCTGTTTTTTCCGTGTTCACGATAGCCCACGGTGGTTGCTGGCACAACGAGACCAGAAGTAGCTAACCAGCGTTGGATAGCAGCAATTCGGTGTCCGCTCGTGTACATCTCCTTAATTCGCATGCTGAGATCCTTGGAAATCTTTTTAACAACCATTGCTGCGAGTAGAAAGAAATACAAACATAAGAATGTATATTCGATGTTTAGTCAATGTGCAGTGAATCCACAAAATGGATGGTGTATTTATAAGGTAATGACTCACATTAGAGTACGCCCACTTTCAACACCTGTACCTCGCTGCCATGCATAAAAGGTTACACACTTTGCATAGCCCACCACTCGATGATCTTTATCTGAACTTGCCCTTGTCCAGATACTGCATTGTGCCATCTGCTTCCATGGAGCAACCCCGATTCTACGGACGCAGGAGCCCACTCGCCTCTGCTGTGCCTGTCATGCAGAAAAAGCGAAAGGTGGCTGCCATTTCCACGCCAAGGCAAAAGCGACAGGCTAAGGCCAATAA
>WSYH01006687.1:0-36777 GCA_036426205.1 Ascaphus truei
TGGTGTAGATTAGCATGGAAAATTAGTAACGGAAAAGAGACGGAGCGTGCTAACCCCTTGTATCATGTGAAGAGGGTTCAAGACGATAAGGGAAGAATTGGGTTAGTGTTTGGGAAACTAGTGGTGTATCCTGGAAGTCATGGTGAGCATGAGAATGCGCGGTAAGGAATTGTCGCGGGGTAATGACAATCATTCAAAAACGGTCGATGGTGTGTGTCTAAGGGCGTCGGGCCAACCTCGGGCGGGCTGTCGGCACTAAAAAAGTTTTGGTTTGGGGTCTAGCATATTGGAAATCACTCTGCGGCTCGGGGCAGGCAAAAAACACAATGCAGACGGAATACGCGGCAGCGGGTGGGGAAACGAGTTGGAAACAGTTGAAGTAGGTGTGGGAGAGATGGAAATGGGAAGGGCCCAAGTGTGACCGCACAAGAACGAACGGCAGGGGGAGGTCCTGTGGTCCTGAATGCGTGGTAAAAAGAGCCCCAAGTCATACCGGGGCTCGTGCGGTATAAAAGTGGGTGATAGAGAGGTACAATAGGGTTAATACAGAGGATAACTTGCAAGCGTGAGGGTTCCAAGGGTGTTGAGATTGCCAACAGGAGAAATAGTAAGGGGAAAAGAAAAAAATTCCGTATGCCAGAAGGTAAGCCATGATGGTAGGGATGAAAAGAGAGGAGTAAGTGAATTCTATGAAATAAAAAACGTGCAGCCGGTGGGGTCAAGCGTGCGTGTGAGAGGTGTAGAAAGTCGCACATTAAACGCAGGCAGGAGGGTTCAAACAGTTGAGACAGGGGTGCGAGGAAGGGTTTCAGAGGGTACAGCTGTGACAAAATGGAAACAGCAGCCTATGAGCAAAGCATAAACAAGGAGTTATGCTCACAATGAAGGATAGACAGGGGTGGGAAGGCAGGTATATAAGTGGGAATATGCCAATTACCTGCGAGGTTGGGTGTGGCGTGCTGGTACCGGGTGGGAGGAAAAGGGGGGCCGAAACTGGAGGGTGGTTTGAATCAGAAGACAAAGAGAGGAACAGGGCAACTAGAGGTAAAAAAGGAGGGGGCAAAGTAAAAAGAAAGCGCGAAAAAAGCATCCGGTAAGATATTCCAAGGTAGGGGGGTTTGTAGGTCGCGATAAAAACTGGAATAGAGGTAAAGACCAAAGTTTTGCAACGTGTACGACAACAAACCGGCTCAAAACACTGCGTGGACGAACGAGGATGCGCTCATCGTCGGAGCGTGGGTAGCGGTCACGGGGTGAAAGCCTACGTAGGTTGGCGGGCAATGAAATCGTGCGGCAAAAGATGCGGGGTAACTGGGTGGGGTATGGTCGGCCAAAAGCAGGCGTCCGTAGGTGCGAGTATCCTATGACCATGGCCGGGGGAAGGGGGTGCGGGCCGGGGAAAAAAGGAAAGGGTGTAGCCTGAGCAAGGGGCCCAGCGTGGGCGGAAAAAAGGGAAGGCGGGGGGAAAGAAGGAAGGTTGAAAGAAAAGGCGGCGGTATAATCGCAATGTAAAAAGAACACTTGGGGAAAGGGGATGTAGTTCTGCAGAAGTGGAAGCGACAATCACTCGTGGTGGGGGGGTGTGGTGCCGTGTGTCCGGGTGGGGTCAGAAACTGGTGTCGCCGTGTGGTGGCATTTCAGTTGAGAGCGCGGGGTACATGTGCTCTTGCCCTTTGTTGCGTCTCCGGATCGGCCTAAGTATTGGTACATGGTTACTACAACCACAATTAGAGAAAACCATCTATAAGATCATTTTGGCTGGTATCTTAACTCCCACACATTAACAATCTAACTACCCGCTGGCACAGAGAACCGAGTTGGAGAGGCCTGTGGTAATAGAGGGACATAGCCCACATCTGAGTGGACTCTGTCGCAGAAATTGTGAAATTACTGGCCAAGGTCCAAAGTTCTTATAAGAGAGTACCGACCTAACATTCCTATTGAACCACTGACCTCCTGTTGGCGCACCCATGCCGAATTATATTTCGGAAGCCCCTCAGGAAATTAATATCCTTCTCATTCTCACTGTGCGGTCGGGTGATGCTGTAGTTGGCGGCCGATCCGTGAGGAAAACAGATTACGACCAGCTGTTAAACACGATTGAAAGAAAGGATGTGGGAGGACATTTATGACTATGGAAGGCTCACGGCCGACATCCAGCAGAAATCCCCGGCCTTGTGGAATCTGGGAACCCGGGTTTCGCATCTTACTACTAGAGCGACACGCACCAGCCCAGGTGGGAGTGGAGCGAATCTCCCCTCCAAATATAGAAACTCAAAACGAACTCTCAACCGAAAATGCCTTAACAGCTCAAAGGGAGACACTAAGCCCCCTCCCCCGCACCCCCCCAACCGTCCCTGCCCCCGCCTCTCCTCACACGGGCGCCCTAATCATTCGCTCACCACCCCGCCTCTCTACTCTGCTCTAAGAAGACACCCCCCTCTTTTCTTGGAACAGACTAGGTTTGCCAATGCTTTTCCCCCCAAAAAAATATTTAGGAAAATGTAGGCTACGTAATGTGCAGAACTGTTGTATCATTCTAAAGCCTGAATAAAACATTGAAAAAAACAAATAAAATGAACAAAGGAACATAGGGGCACAACGGGTTAGCAAATCAAACTCATTTATGAGCCAATAATGAGTTTTGATTTGCTAAACCCGTTGTGCCCTATGTTCCTTTGTTCACTGTTGTCAACTGATTGCAGGTCTTTCGTGCAAACACTGGGAGCACCCGGTAACTGTCTCATTATTTTTCTTTTTGAGGTGTGCACATTTCTCTTATATTGTCTGTCTTTAAATTAAAAAGACAGGAGGGTCTAAGATGGGATATATAACAATATAAAAATATATTCGGGGGACAATAAGATGAAACTTCAAGAACAATTATCCCAAGGGCATTACAACAGGACACTTGGTCATCCTTCACCAATTGGAGAAAGGAGATTTCCCAGGAACAAAGGAAAGGTATTATTTGCAGAACGACGAGGTAAAATGTGGAATGTCATTACCCATGGAGACTGTGTGGCAGATACAATAGATTTGTTAAAAAACAAGTGTTGTCATCTTTTTAGAAAGGAAAGGTAGAAGGCAGGCGTCACAACTCCAGTCCTCAAGGGCCGCAAACATGCCAGGTTTTCAGAGATCCTTAATTCATTACAACACGCTGGCTCAATAGTGGCTCGTATGAAGTAGGGATATCCTGAAATTTGGCCTGTTTGCGGGCCCTCGAGGACTAGAGTGTTGCAGGCCTGGTATAGAGTGGATATACCAATAGGGTAACATGGGAAGGATGTTCTCCATGAGAAAGTATGATTTCTATTAGTTGGAGTCAGGGTGGAATTTATTTTTCCCTTATGAGATATCATTGATGATATTTCACTTAAGTTTTTTTTGGCTTGCTTCCTCTGGATCAAAATATTGCAAATACAAATATAGGATAAGTATCGTAATCTAACATAGCATAGGTTGAACTTGATGGATATTGATGCACTTTTTTTTTGTTTTTTTTGTTGTTATAACCAGGGGACCCGAGAGCCCCTGAGGTTAAACTTGAAATGGTTCTTGTAGTACAGTGTACTGAGGTGTAACGTATGTGTTTTTAAGTCGCGTGTATTTAGGTTTTTCTAAGTGTGCCGCAATAGCTTGAGATGTTGTAACCACTTTCGTCTAGTACAAATCTGTGCTGTACACCATGGTGGAATTCATATACACACATTTTTTAAGTGTACATCTTGTATTCTTAGCGCTAGACAGATTCACAAAGCTCCGTTAATGATTTATGTTACATACCATCTTATTTGAAGCTAATGCCAGAGAGTGCTAACTTAACCCACATGGCTTTAAGTTTATGCAAATGAGATCCCAAAATGGCTGTCGTTTTTGCATGCAATTAGCTTTGTGATTCACATTAACCTCATGGAACATAACGTCATTACGGATATTGAATAACAAACGGTACCTACAGGGCATTTCACAATTCTCCATACCTGTGTGCACATGACTTTTGTATGTGAAAAGGGGTTAAAAACTTCCAGCTCTCCAGATATACTCACTTAGCTCCCCACCGGCAGAAAATATAAATAACTATCTTCACCAAAACTGTGACACTACCCCACTTACGCTTCCGTCCCCAACAAATAATTTAACTTCTTACCTTCAGGAGTTCATAGTCTCCTATTTATGTATAACACAAAAACCAATGTACTATGTGTCTTAAATGCAGGGAATCTTTAAAATCCTTAAAAAGGGTACTAGTTCACCTCAGAGCCCAAAGACCGTTCCTCTTATAAAATGTTCGATTTACTTAATTACAAAAAGGTAACAAGTGGCTTGTTTACAGACAAGAAACCTTACAAAGACATACAATATATAATGCAGACCATTTACTAATCACATAAAAAAACAGAAATGCCAAATACTATCATAACGTTACCACTATTAGACTCAATTTTGCCAGCCATGATCTTATGTTCTATCCTTGTGAATTACTAGAATTTTTAATTGATGTCGAAAAGTCATGGAGCCGCAGATATTCTGCGCATCCCTGGACGTTTCGACATCAACCTAGCAAAGGATCAACAAGGAAAGTCTTGACGGTTGAGCTGCATTCATCACGTTGTATATTTCCTTTTGTATTTTTATTTGTTATTTTATATATTTTCATTTTGGGACACCCTCATAGAAGCGCCTGGTGATTTTTGTGTTACAAAGATTAATTAGCACTACTTTTTCAATCTGAAAGGAAATGATAGAATACCCCCCATAATGGAGACGTCCTGGAGTGTGGATTAACCATTTTGTGTCTTTTGGTACTGCTGTAGGATATGGAAGTTATGGGGAAACAACAGCTGGTTCCTTAGCAGTTTAGTAGTAGGCACCCATGATTGTCAACAGCTCTTTGTATTAATTCATATATCTATTTGCCTTTTTTTTGGGCGTTAAATTTTGTATCTGAAATTAATATTTTGCATTCTTATAACATAATTACTTTTATTAAGTATCTTAGGGTCCCCCCTTATACGCCATTCTTAAAGATTATGGAAGGATAGACCACTCTTTAGAATAAATGATGGGTGTTTATTTACATCTACCTTTAGCAAGAAAAACTACCTATCTCATGAAAAGGGCATTCACAAATGGACACTATGTGACTAAGATTAGTTTTAGAGGAACAAACGTTTTCTGCTACTATTTCTAACTTTGGAAATCATCATCTGCCTCATTGCAATTTACTCATGCTTGTAGTGTTGGCATGTTCCCTCCGGAAAAAACACTAACAGAATTTGAAATATCCTTTTTTTATATTAGTCCCCACAAAATGAAGTTGGGACCCGTTTCTTAAAAACAAAAAGTGCCAAAAAAATTAGTTGTTTGTTTAAAAGTAGAAGACAACAAAGCTCGTAGACTAGGAAGAGCAATCTCATTTCCCAAATTTAAAAATCATAAATGAAGAAATTCCCCCACAGTATGAAAGTATATGTAGCTCGCAGGCTAGCGGACTACAGTGTTAAAGGGTTATGGACCCTAGAAGGTTTATCTGTGTGATCATACACAGTTACTCTCCCTCCCTATTGTGTTGATACAGGATGACGTGAGAAAGGATAGCCTCTCATCAGTAGGGCTTGATCGTGATGTCATATGCAGATGGTAGGATATATGTAGTGCCCCCCCAATGTTCTAGAATCAGTTTCCTTGTGAGTAGAATTTTGAGAGGGTCTCACTGTAAAGTTATGTAATATTTTTAAGTGTATAGTTATTGTAGTAATGATGTCCTGTCATGTTATTGTTTTCAGTTAGGGAACAGTCCTACGAAGATCCCTGTACAGTCCCAATTCATTAATATGGAAGAAGTGAGCGGTAGCAGCTGTAAGAGTATGGGATAATGATCCGAAATACTGTATTCCCAATGACAGTCCCCAGTAAACTCCCAACTGTTAAGTATAGAAGAAGAATGCCATGCACGCAAAAGGAATACTGATCCCCGAGAATAGTGTGTGACTCCAAACAGGATCCACCACAATACGTGTGGGCATTGAGAAAGCTATGCAAGAGCGTTGCCAATCTAACATATTTAAGGACAATATACAGTAGAAGTACCCGTCCATGGCGTATGAGTGAGAGCTACTAAGGGGATGATATCCTACAGAAGCCTATAGCCCTCCATCTGTGTAGGAGTGAGAGTTACCAAGGAAGAAGCACAGAGTAACCATATTTTTTTACACCGTTAATGTCTATGTGAAGCTACCCTTGTACTGTATGTGGAGCATATAGTGACAAGAACTTTGTTTGTATATAAAAGTTCCTGACCCTTTTCACCCTGGCAACATCTGCATATCTACATCAAGCCTCCTCAGATCCAGCACCCCCAACAAATGTATGAAACACTGCATGCACCACCTACCACATACAGCACTTCAACCTGATGATCTACCTCCAAAGGCTGTTTTGCCGCTCCTTCTCTTAGGCCCCGGACAGTTCCCCTGCGTGCTCGGAAGCGTGCTGACGCGCGCTCGCCCCCCGCTCAGCATGAGCCCCTAATAAGCCGCAATTAAGCGGCTTTAGTAGGGGCTCACCTGCGCTTCCGCGCGCTTGCGGAAGCGCAGGTCGTTAGGGAATTTAAAAAATTCCCCCCTTGCCCGGCGAACAGGCGCGTCACGTGACGGTTCGCCCAATGAGGGCGAACCAGCTCCGTGACGTCACTCTGGCCCCCCCCGGCCATTGACGCGCCCGCTCCCGCCCGCCCCCTGACGGTCCTGCCTCCCTCTTCTGCCCATCCCTGCCCCCCCTTCTGCCCGATTCCTGCCCCCCTTCTCTGCCCATCCATGTCCCCCTTCTGCCCGATCCCTGTCCCCCTTCTGTCCCGATCCATGTCTCCTGTGTGTGTGTGTGGTGGTGTGTTCTTGTTGTATTGTGCATTGGTGTGTGTGTGTGTGTGTGTGTGCATGGTGTGTGTGTGGCATGTGTGTGTGTGTGTATGCAAAGTGTGTGCATGGTGTATGTGTGTGGTGTGTGTGTATGCATTTGTGTTTGTGTGTGTGTGTATGCTGTGTGTGTGTGTATGTGTTGCATGTGTGTGTATGCATGCATGTGTGTGTGTATGCTTTTGTGTGTATGTGTGGGTGTGTGTGTGCATGGTGTGTTTGTGTGCATGTGTGTGTGTGTGTATGCATGTGTGTGTGTGTTTGTGTTGTCATGTGTGTGTGTGTGGTTGTGTGTTGTGTGTGTGGTGTGTGCGTGTGCGCGTGCGTGCGTGCTGCGGCGTGCATGTGTGTGTGCGTGCGTGCGTGCGTGCGTGAATATATTTATCAAAGTGTGCACAATGTTAATAAATAATTTATTCTCACAACATGTCTTTTTTTTTTAATTTTAAAATATTATATAATATACCCACACACACACACACAGTCCTTCACGCACGACACGCACTCACACACACACACACACACACACACACCCACATGTTCCCCAGTGACACACACACACTACTGCTACCAAGTGACACCACACACACAGTGATACCGCCCCCAAGCGCTTGCTGTCTCCTCTGTAAGGACAGCAAAAAGCTCCTGGTAGAGCGAGCGGCAGCAGCGAGAGCGAGCAAGCCCACAACATGGCCAAGGCTTACCGAGCACCTAACAACTTGAACAAGTTACCTGAGACTCTCAAAGCCTCCACCAGTCTAAGTTCTTTCAAAACTAAATCGTCTCACATTTTAATCTGGTCTGTAACTGTTACATATGCCTATAACATATATTATCTTTAACTGTTCACGCAATGTCTTTAAAAATAATGTGTAACCCCTGTTTAAATTAATGTAACCATGTATTGTCATCATAACTCTGCCTAAGAATCACTTGTAAATGGAGAGGTAACCTCGCAATGTACAGGTATTACTTCCTGGTAAAACATGCAATAAATAATTAACATTGTTGAAGTAGATAAAAAGAGATGCCTGGTGCAAATAAAATGTGGCAAAGGATCAAAACCACGACTGTCTGTGTAGACTTCTGCTTTAGACCTGGTCCATTTTGTTGTTCTGTGGTGAAAGAAACAATAATATTGATACCTTCTACTGTGCTAGATGTATGGCCCGAGCTGAGTGTCAAAGCATGTACAATGTCAAGGTTCGGTAGGTTAGTTAGGCACTAAACATACATTGAAGAGAGATGGTGAAACCAGTACCGTATAGAATATAAATAGACAACACTATTCTTTAGTAAGTGATAATCCTTTTTGTATGCATTCGGTGATGAATTCTTATTAGAGTACATTTCTGCTGCAAAAAAAAAAATCAAACTGAACAAATCATCTGCAAATGTTCAAAGAAATGAAAACAGAGTGAAATCTGCCTTTCTGGATTCGTTTTTAATGTTGAACACATTGTCTTTGATTTATATTGTTCGTCACATATACCATAAATGTACAGTTGCAAGAAAACTACTTCAATCTGTATGCAATAAGTGCAATGTCACCAAGATATATAATCCTATTTTGGTAATTGTATGTCAAGGTATATTGTTTTGATTTCCTGGCATTGTAGATTTCAGAGCTTTACATCTGGCTTTTTATATAATGTTTTGTCATCTCTCAATTTATTCTTAAAATGTATTCAAACTTCTAATAGCAATATGGTCCTGGGGAAATGCAGCTTTGTTTGAATTGTGTGATACCATTAATGGACAATATTAAAATTCTTCATAGATTAAATTATGGTGTTTAGAGCTTTCGAATATTCATTTCCTTCTTCTTTCTTCTTAAACTAGTGTACACATGAAAAAGAAACCTCTGAGTTTCGAAATCTAGTCTATAGACTTTAACTTTATACACTGTCCTATATGAAAACTTTAATGTTGGCCCACTACAAGGTATCACAACCCACAATTAATCTAAATTCTTCATTATAATATGGTACTGTGAGGGAGCCATAGTGGCCACCAAGACCTAAACTATGAGAGGACTAATTTAGTCCAAGGATAAGTTTATGCAACAATCTCAAATCCAATTGAATGTTTGTTTTAGTAAGACAGCGATTGCAGCATAAGCCAGTGCTTGTGAGCTATATTTATATATGAGAGGAAAAAATATTTCATACCCATTGGATTATTTTTCTGATGGACAGATACTTCTGTTAATTACTACCCAACTGGTATATTTCCTAATATTTGGGAGAACTCTTCCAAAGAAAAGGTAGAGAAACACACATTCACCCTTATTCACAGAATATTAGGATTTGTTGGCTTAGACAGCCATGAAGGATGTAATGTCTATACTACTGTAGGAGAGCGAGTAGATGTTTTAAAAACAGGAGACATATTTTTAGGGGAATAATAAACTTTTATTAGCCAACCCTTTGACAACATAACCGGCTTGTTTTTAGCATACAGAGCAAAAATAAACACCTAGCTCCTCTCTGAGCACTGACTATACATGTTCACTCTATCTATAATTGGGGGGGATAAGACCCTTACCAGTGAACTACACAGTCAGGCATAGGAGAGTTTACCTTTGGGCCCCCGCTTCCTCCTGTTAGATAGGGAGTAAAACATCTACATTATGTACAATGGACTCTCTCTTCTGCATTCCAGTATAGTAGCTTGCGGGATCAGACATGTCCCTTGCAGTGAGCTGCGTTGGATTTTTATAAGTCTCTAACAAGTTCAGCTGAATGGATAATTAAGCCAGGCTGCTCTGGACTTAACCTGGTCCGTGCTGTCTATGTAAAAATGTTTCCCCTGCATAGTGGATTCACCATTACACTCCACCCTGTTTGGGGTACTAAGGCTACCACAGTGGAAGTCCATCCCCCCTCTCTCTCTTGACCACATAACGTGCATCTTGAGAGAATGGCTGGAGGGAGAGATACCACATACTCGTTTGGGTTTGGAGTTTTCCGTAGTGTTCAACATTATTTCTTTCCTGACTTCAAGTCCCCCAAATCCTCATACTTTGCTTTAATCTCTCTGGTGTCTTTTACTCTGCCGGACAGTCCTAATGGATTCTGAACAACTCTAGACTTATTCTCCTTAGAGTAAATACTTTCTCACAAGGTGATTTTAACGCCTACCATAATTTTGGTTTGCCGCCTTTGGGGCAATTATTTGGTACTCACGGAGATGAAGTACAGAGACTTGCTACCTCTTTATATCAATTCATGACTACGATAAAATAGGTCGTAGTTGAGAGGACACTGGTGACAAAGTCCTTGTAGTGTCTCTTCCAGTAGGTGCTCTATTTCAACACGCTTTAATCGTTCGTGGAAACTTCTTCAAAGCACAGCTTGTCCATAATGTGATTTCCTTCTCACCACACTGCGGAAGACTTTTCGCTCACCTCATTTTTCCATTTTACAACAATTTTTTTACTCTCTTGGAACAAGTTGTTTCATGCATCGTGCAATCTCTTTTTCCCTGTCACTAAGGTGACTACCTGCATCTGGCTCAGCATCATTGATAATGGCAGCTCACCCTGGTGGAGTTCTCATCAGCTCTAATTTGTAACCCTTGGCATCTGTCTTTTCCAGTCATCAGACTTGAAGTCTTGGGCTTCTCATTATCGATTAATTAATGTATCCAGGCTGTCTGCTTCACAAATGTGTGGGGAAGTCACAAGGATGTCTGCGGTTTTTCTCTACTATAGTAGCACTGTCTTAAAACTCCTTCAATACCAGGGCACCCCGGCCTACACTTCCTCATCCTACGACTTTCCTCAAAAAGTATGACCCACGTATCATAAAAAGGTCATTTTTCATCTGGTTCATGTCCTTTATTCCATTACAATCAATCTTGCTGATTCTAGTTCTCCTCACACCTAACCATTCCCTGTGGCCTTTTTTGCATTAGTCAAACTTGTAGTCTTGTGTCTTTTTCCTTGCAAAGACGAGTTGATGATCTCCATATAGGCTTCTCTTCTCTCTTTTGAAGCCTATACTGAGATCATCTGGGGGAGCACACTGAGTGACAGAAAGGCACAGGAAAGTGTCAATCTCTGTATTGATATACATCTTAATCATCAGCTATAATTTATATTACAAAACCGTTTGTTTGTGTTCTGTTCTCTTTCCCCCTTTATCACACTGAGGAGAAGAGGATCAGAAGTCTACGCGCTGGAGGACTCTGTTCATTTCTAATTTGGTTTCTATTTGAATTTTTAAACTTGTATTTTTATTATGGTAATACAGACTTTCAATGGTGTACAGAAACAAAATCCAAGGAACGTATGGGGATACAGGTATATAAGAAACAAAAGAAACAAAACTACGGGAGGGGCAGGGTTACATCACATCAATATTCATACATAACAATAGTTACAATTACATATAAACATTCTAACTGGTGGATTGTGTTGCACAAGGTCAGGTTAAACATATTTCTAATATAATGAGGGACATGAAATGTTTGTGGTCACAGTTTATTCCAAATGCAGAATGTCTTATTGTATTCAAAGTGATGGAAAGAGTGTGTTAAATCCTCTTCCCCTCTACCTTGTACACAAAAGATCCAAAATGTTTCTAAGTTTTATGCATGCAATCGTTAAGGTAGCTGTTATCTTCTCGTAGGGAAGTGTTTACCAAATGTTATTAATGATCTTATTGATTAGGGGGTTTGACCTTTCCAGGAGTCTTTGATGGAACACCTGGTGGTTGCCAGAATATGTAATAAATTTTGCACCAATTATATGTGATGTTTTGGGTGACTTGTTCAGAAGTACTCAAAGTACCACCCAGGGATCATCACTGTGTTGTTTCCAGAATCGAATTTACTGTATGAGATTGAAGACCTCCGACCAGAGAGAGTGCTAATTAAAGGTAATTTCAACTAAAGCGCTGCATCATCCACATTTGACCACCAACCCAAAAAATGTTTGGGGAGTGTGTTTGAACATCTTATCAACCTGTCGGGGTCAAGTATCAGTTGCACAGAAACTTTAAAGTTTTTTTTAGTGGCCTGATGGATGGAAACTGATGCAACTACTTTCTAATTTCTTTCCATCTGAAGGTTCAGAGGGTTCCCCCAAATTATATTCACACCTTTTAATGTACTGTAGTTCAAATCTTTTCCATGATAGTGGGGAAAGGGATTAATATAGAGTGGAGATGAGTCCGTACCAAGTGGTATAGACAACATTTCCTCAAAGCGAGAAATGTTACTGGATAAGCTAGTTAGTAAAGTGGTGATAGGATAAGTGTCTCATCTGCATGTTTCAGAATGTTTCAAATTGGAAACTGATTGACCTCTTTACAGTCTTGGCTGCGCTTATGTGCCGGCGATGGCGACCGATTACGTCACCCGTCACCGTTGTCGATTTATACATTTCAAATTAGGCGACGTCGCTGGCTACAGGCCAGCGACTTCATAAAGGTGCGTGCACTACAGCGAACGACGAGATGGCGACAATGCATTTTGTTTTGACGCGGTTTCTTTGCCGGCACTATAAGTGCAGCCTAAGGGTTCATTTTGAAATTAATAGGAGGTCTCTGACCCTTGATAATTCCCTTATGGTCCACCAGCTAAAGTTACAATTGCAGCATTGCACTAGTTATGTTAGAAGAATACATCTGCAAGCAAACAAATTGTAGATATATTCTTAGTCCAAATATGTTGGGGGTCGTTGCGTATACTTATAGCCAGGGGCTCTAAAGCAAGAGCAAATAGAAGAAGGGATAGGGGATAGGATAGCATTGTCTGGTACTGTTTTTATTTGGAAATGTGTTCGGTGTAACCGCTTCATGAATAAGGCCACTGGAGATCTATAAAGGATTCAAGAAAGTTGCCTTTTAGTACAAACGCTCTGAGTGTGGTGAAGAGTGTCAGGATCGCCTAGACCCTCCTGCTTAGCCATAGTTCTTCTTTGTCACTGGGTGTGCTGCTGTCTTCTGTTTCCTCTGGGTTCCTCTGTCTGCCTATCTGTCTTCTTGTTGCTCCTGTCTCTGTCCTTTATAGCTCTGCTTCCTGTCTGTTTCCTTTGCCTTTGCTTGAAGTCAGACTCCTATGCACATGCCTCTGATCCTGATCTTTCTGTATCTGTACCTGTATTATAGAAGTCTGTTCACAGTAAAGCCCTTGCTGGTAATCTGGCTTGTCCCTGTTTGTTCCTGTTCTCAGTCCCTGCCCCCAGACCTGTCCTTGCTCCCCTGTCCTGTTCCAGTCTCCTCGTTGCCGACCTCTGCTTGTTACCTGACTTCGCTACCTGCTGCCTGCCTCAGACCTCTGCTTGTTTCCTGACTTCGCTACCTGCCGCCTGCCTCAGACCTCTGCTTGTACCTGACTTCGCTACCTGCCGCCTGCCTTGGACCCCTGCTTGTGACCCCTACTACGCTCGTGCTGTTCCGGCCACCAAGATCCTACCCACCATAGGAGTCTCGTGACAGAAAGCAAAGGCCACTTCTGGACTTCGCTGGAACAGATTCTTCTTCTGCCTGTACCCTTTCCTGCCTGCTAAACCTTTCTTTGAGGTTTTTTTTTTCCCTTTTGTGCAGTGCCTGGGTTTACCCTTGCAGTACCTGTTGCCACCTTTTAGACTCTGACTTTTCATTCCCTGGACAAGGCTTGTCTCTGCATCCCTGGTTGGACCACTGCTGTTCACAGGGTTCCCATTTCAAAAGACAAGAGTGTTTCCATTATTTTGTTACTGCATGCTGTGATTTTTCCTACAATCTGTAGTTCTTCCTATGATTGGTTCTAAATTTTCAGGTTTACCTGCAAGTTCCCCTAAAGTTTGTTTCTCTGTAACCTATGATATCCCTACGCCTGATATCTAAAGTTTCAGATTTAACTGCAAGGTTCTGTCTGATATTCCTATGTCTGATGTCAAAAGTTTCAGATCTAACTGCAAGTTTTCTCTGTAGTAGTTTCCTGCTGTCTATGATATTTATATGCCTGATTTCTAAAATTTCAGATATTACTACAGGTTTCTCTGTCTATGTTTTTTCCTTGCATTTATAAATCTCTGTGACTGATGCTAAAGTCTCAAAAGGTCAGCTCTCCTATCTTGTGTCTCTCTGTGCCTAATATTCCTGTTGTTCATTCTAATGCTTCTGTTTTAAAAACACATTTCCTCTTTACTGGTTTCTTGGGAAGTGTGGTTTCCCCATGCCTGAAATTATGGCTCCCACTCAAACAGTCTTGAGCAGTAAATGTGAAAACAGTACCACTGATTCTTCAGAACTTCTCAAAGCACGGAAGAAGAAGAAAAAGAAGGGAGGCATTACTGTGGAAGTTGCAGAAGGAATTAAGAATGAAAATTTAACCTCAGAGTCTGCATTTAATGAAAGAGATATGCTGCAGCTTAAGGCAACTCACAGACGTATTCCAAGAATAGTGGAAGAAAAGAAAGATGCCCCTACTCAGACGCTTCAAGCTGCACAGAAAGCGATTGATTGTCTTTATGGACGTTTAGATAAGGAGCAAGAAGCCAAGGCTGCACTACAAAGCTGTCTATCCTCAGCAATTGCTAAGTGTGTTCTCCAGGAGAAAGAAAAAGAGCAGTTGGAGAGGGACAGGGTGATCCTGTCAAGCAAGCTGGAGAAGGCCTATGCTGATAATGCCCAGTACCAGAGTTTCATGGCTCAAGTTGGCGCAAAACTGGAAGCCTCTGAGGAGAAGAATTGCCACTTCAACACAGAACTACGTTCTTTGAGAGAGATCTTCGAAGGGTTAAATAGCAGTTTTGAAATGGTAACCCAGGAGTGCAAGAATCTCTATGTCCAAGTCAGTGAAGGAGATAAGAAACTACATGAATTAGGAAAGGGGAAGAAACAGTTGGCCCAGGAAAAGTTAGACATGCAGACAGCACTGCAGAATGCAGAGAGAGTGCTGCAAGAAGAACGTGTCTCCCTGGAGCGGCACACACAAGCAGAAAATATGCTGCAGAGTCAGCTGCGAGAACTGCGTACACATCTGCAGGACACCAAGGAGAAATGGGTGAATGCTGAAGAAAAGCAGCGAGTTCTGCAGGAAGAAAGTTTCCAGACTGCCTACAAAATAAAGATGCTGCAAGATTATTTGAGTACCCAGTGTGTTCCCAAAGAACAGCATGAGGAGCTGAAGGCCACACTGAGCATAACCAGAGCCTCGCTGGAGGAAGAGCTAAAGCTAGCAGCTGAACACACAGCTCAGCAGCTCACAGCGCTGCAGGCGCAGATCGCTGAGCTCAAGACACAGCTTGCCAAAAAGGAGGAGAGAGAGAAGGTGTCCGTCTGTCAAGTGGTTGGCCTGACACAGCGTTATGATGTCAAAATGGCCGATGCCTGCAAATTATTGGACCACACAGCCCGTGATAAGGTCCGGCTGCAGCTGGAGCTGGACAATGCCCGGGAGGAGTACCGGCAGCTGCAGATCAGAAATGAAGAAGATGAAACATATTTAAGCTTTACTCTGAGTCAGCTGGGAGATATGGAGTCGCGATTCAACTCCAAAGAAGCCGAACTGACAACTGCATTGAGTGGGAAAAGAAGTGCAGAAGGACAGCTTCAAGAGCTGAAAAATCAAATAGCTGGTCTTAATGAGAATTTAGGTGATACCACGAAACGGCAGTCACAAAAGGAGACCATGGAGCGTGAATTCTATGTTCCCACTTACCCATGTGAAAAGTCTGCACCCGTCCTTGATGCCCACATTCCTGATGTCCATGCCTCTGCAATGGAGTTGAAAGTATCCATTGGGAAGTTCCAGATTCCAAAACTAAAAGAGATATATTGGTCACAAAAAGAGACCACGAAGAGTGAACTCTGTGTCCCCACTGACTCATGTGGAAAGGCTGCACCCGTCATTGATGCCCACGTTTCTGATGTCTCTGCCCCTGCATTTGGGTTGAACACACCTATTCGGAGGTCCCTTGCAGCACCCAATGTACCTGTGGAGTACCCTCTGCCCGCTGACAAACCACCAGAGGTGGGTCACCTTGACTCCTCTTTTCATCAAGGCCTCCGGGAAGAGCCTGGAGGATCGTCCGGAGAACGCTCTTGAGAGGGGGGAGTAATGTCAGGATCGCCTAGACCTCCTGCTTAGCCATAGTTCTTCTTTGTCCACTGGGTGTGCTGCTGTCTTCTGTTTCCTCTGGGTTCTTCTGTCTGCCTGTCTGTCTTCTTGTTGCTCCTGTCTCTGTCCTTTATAGCTCTGCTTCCTGTCTGTTTCCTTTGCCTTTGCTTGAAGTCAGACTCCTATGCACATGCCTCTGATCCTGATCTGTTTCTGTATCTGTACCTGTATTATAGAAGTCTGTTCACAGTAAAGCCCTTGCTGGTAATCAGGCTTGTCCCTGTTTGTTCCTGTTCTCAGTCCCTGCCCCCAGACCTGTCCTTGCTCCCCTGTCCTGTTCCAGTCTCCTCGTTGCCGACCTCTGCTTGTTACCTGACTTCGCTACCTGCTGCCTGCCTCAGACCTCTGCTTGTTTCCTGACTTCGCTACCTGCCACCTGCCTCGGACCACTGCTTGTTCCTGACTTCGCTACCTGCCGCCTGCCTTGGACCCCTGCTTGTGACCCCTACTACGCTCGTGCTGTTCCGGCCACCGAGATCCTACCCGCCATAGGAGTCTCTCGTGACAAAGAGATAGTTCCAATCTACCCTAACGAATGCTTCTCAATGTCTAGTGTAAACAGCATACTATAGTTGGTGTTTTGAACATGTTTGCAATGTTGGTAACTCTGCAAATGTTGTCAGCAGCTTGTCTGTTTTATATAAATCCAACTTGGGCTGTGTGAATCAAGTGGAGAACAGAGTTGTTTAGTCTTGTGGCTAAAACTTCGGCTAGAATTTTAACATCTACATATATAAGAGATATCGGCCTATAGTTACTACAGTTGGTGACATTTTTTCCCATTTTGTAGAGTAAGGTGATGGTGGCCTAAAGTATTTCCTCTGGTATTTTCTTGCTTTCTAAAAATATATACAACAAAAGACAGGGGTGCCCAATGCTACATCCAATTGACAAAACATATACAGTATAGTAATAAGTAGAAAGTTTAAATACTTCAATAATAATAATAATTACTTGGTTATTTAGTTTAACCCTTTGGCCAAAGCGTCGTAAGCCTGCATACCAAACGTCAAGGTATAACCAAGGTTTATAGGAAGGGTAGCAGGGAAGGGTGGGTTAATCCCTTAATTACTATAGCGGTTACTAACCACTAAGGTGATTAAGGGGTTAGGGGCCATTAGTTTGTATTTTTATATTGTTCTGTTGCTGTTGCTGCCCACGGAGGACAAGAACGGTGATGAGGAGGATGGCAGGGGTAAGTGCATTTTTATTTACTTTATGCTGGCTAATGTTTTATTTGTAAATGGGCAAATGCACTATTACCCGTATCTGGATAATAGTAATTGTCCATGTATTGGAAGGGAGGGGTGTGTGTATTTATTTGAATGCAGTATAAAATTGTTTTTGTATACACAGGACTCGTACTGCAGGCCAACGGAGACCCGTGGGGACCACCCGAGGACCCGCAGACACCTGCGGGGACAACCCAGAGCCCCCCAGACACCCACAGGGACCACCCGTGGATCCCCGAACCAGCGGGAACCACCCGGAGGCCTCCGCCAGCCTCAAGATTGATATCAATGCTTCAAAAAAAAAAAAAACATGCTTTTATGCATCTCTCAACCTTTTTTGCACCAGCCTTTAGCTGGTGCAAAAATATTGAGGGATTTTATACACAGATAAACTTATCACAGCTTTGTGAATAGCAGTTACTGGCAGAAAAAAAAGGTGCTTTTGCCTTTTTTTGGCTTATCAGGTGACTTTTTTGTCTCTGGCTGTTAATGGGCATTAAAAAGCCATTAAAGCGTGATAGTGCACTGTTATCACTGCTTTATGAATAGCAGATCAGAAAGTAGTGTGCTATAAGGGCATTTATAGCCCACTAAATCAATTATCACTGCTTTATGAATCGGACCCATAGTGTCTACCAGCATATCTGTATTATTCTTGAGGAGATCAGTACTATTCCCAAGACATGTAACTTCTCTATATATTTGTGTAAGTGCAATCTATAGTTCTGTTTGAAACAGAGGTTTAATGTTATTATATAGGTCACTTATTTTTAGTGGACAAGAGTTCTCTGAGATCAGATGGTTGCAGGTCCTCCTGATCTTCTGTACGTTGCTGGCAGACATATTCCTGCATGCCGGCCCCTCATCCCTCATGGCATCTGGAATGTTCATTGCTTCTCTCCCTTATGGAGGCATCTGGGATCTTCCATTGAGTGTTTCTGCAGTTTTTACCATTTTTTCCCTCTGTTTGGAGCTAGTTGTGGATTGAAGTGTCCCAAACGCAATTGAAGCTGTTCTATTCAGCTCCTAATGCCATTCGCACCACACATGTGCTTCCAGTATGGTTTCTATTTTTTAAAAGGGGTGCATTTAAATTAGTGTATTACTTACTCCTGGCTGGCTTAATGCCCAGCCTGGCTCTGCATAATTTGATTTCCGTTTTCTTACATTCACGCAGCATGAGGGAACAGTCGTTTGTCTTTTGCCAGCACTGTAGATATTAAGTCAAGTTATTTACAACAATCTTAAATTAATGTTGATTTATTTACTTTTTTTTAACTTAATGCGCAACTTGAGTTCTGGGGAAATCAATTACATCCTCTCATTTGTTGACATCACACCAAAAAAGATCATGGTTGCATATTATCACTAAGTTTTTTTTACACCTGATACAGGGGGAGTCCTAATCTTTCCCTAATGTTGTAGATAGATTGAACGGCGTAGGGCCTCTATTGAATTTATATGGTCCTTCCTGCTTTATCTCTATCTAAAACAGAAGCATCAGTTCTTTGGTCAAGGTAAAAAGACCCACAATAGAAGGTTCCTAGTCTAATAATGTCACATGTGGTTCTTCTTGACTACTGAAGTATCATTTCAGCCTACTCAGACTAATAGGTTGGTGACTAATGGCTATTTGTGCAAATATTTGCAACAAATGTTAGATAAAGGGCACTAAAAATTGTATCCTACAGTAATTTATAATACTTGAAAAAAATACGCCAAAATAGGCATAAGTCCACTACTGTACTGTACTGTAGTTGTGCCTAATTGTACAAAGAAACAAGAACACATCAGGGCTTCTATGCTCCCATTGAATTCAAATTATGAATCAATGGCAGGCTTAGTTCTGACCATGGGGTATTCCCATGTATAATAATTGATAAACTATAGTACAGTAGCATCAGATAATGAAAACTCTCCATAAAATGTATAAAATAATCTTTGTACGACAAGCAAACTGTTTCTATTGACATATTGGAGCCCTAATTGACATATGCTTACCAAGTACACACAGAGCTACCATGAGGTTTTAAATAAGTGTAAATGGCCATTGAGATAACCACTGGGCCACTTCAACTCCTTTATCTCAGAGAAAGTTCATGATTTGTTTCCATACTTTATGTGAGTAAATCCAGTAAATGTCAGAACAATAATTCCAATTATAGGATATACATTACAAGGAATCTACATGTCACTCAGTTAATCCTAATTGGGAATATTGTGAAAAATAACTATAAATCCTCAAAGTTATCTTACTCCTGCTCATAAGCGCCATAATGTAAAGTTCAATAGGTTAAAATTAATTGGTTTTCTTCATGTAAAATTCACTGACAAATCCAACAAAACCTTGCATATTATATTCTCTTTACTGGCATGACCACGACTAAATTCTTAAGTCGACCGCAGCATCTCTTATTGCTTACAATGCTTCACTGAATTTTTCCATTTTATGCCAAAACAACATCAAACTTGTGGCTGAAAAAAGTATGCGATAAGTGTCTGCTGTCCCAAAGTCTGTCTAATTTTGTGCCGTCAGTGAAGCAAAAACCTAGTTTTCCAAAAGAAATCAGTGGTCCACTACCAATGCCTTCTTCCTACAGTAACAAACTGAAACAAAAGAGGTATGTAGGTGTTCAAGTCACCACTCTACAGAATAAAAATCACAGTTTAATATTTACATCCAGTTGCAATTAATTTGTTTTGTTTTTAAATAATATAGCTCATGTGTCATACCATTAGGTCCATATCTCAAGCCAGCTGACAGGAAGGATACAAACATGGTAGATGAAGGATGCAATGCAATAATATGTTTTACTTTGGAACCTTCTTACATCCTCAAATTGCATATTTTCTGTATGTTTTTATTTACATGGCACTAACTACATTTATTCATTGTTCATTACAAAACAGACATGAGAAAACTAGAAATAATAATGCAACACAAGGATAAGTGCACCATGCATTAAGGTAACCAGTTCGGGAATCCTTAGCCCTCAATGCTAACAATCCCAGAAGATATATCTCATTAGAATGTTATATTTTTTAACTGTTATCCTCAACAAAAACAAATGCATTTTAATACACCAATTAGCTCACTGTTCTTCAAATGGAAGCGACATATTTGTAATGGGAGGAGGAGGACGAAGGAGGAGGACAAAGGAAGCTTTACCCCACAGTGCTAACAATACGAGAAGATGTATCTCAGTAGAATGTTACATTTTCAAACTCTTATCCTCAACATTAACAAATGTATTTTAATACAAGGAGGAGGTGAGAGGGAGTAGGGGAAGGGGATGGGCGCAGAAGAGGACGATGACGACTCTACTATGTTAGTAGAGTACCTTTTAATGTATACATTTTCCAAAACATTCCTCTATAAATCATGTGGAGAGATACATACCTGTGAACACACCAGTGATACCTGGTAAATATGATAATTTAAATACCCTTTGCATATTCAAATTAGTGCTTGAATAGAGAAGTTTTTATGGAGATCCGCTTCCACATCCTTTGCCTTGTCCATGTTATGCTACAATGACGGGACTTTTAGTCTATGAAAATGAGATATACAATAGCTGATGTTTTACCATATAATTACAGTAGCTTTGTGGATATGAGCAGACGTACACTTGCCTAGACAAGTGAAAAAAGACCCCTATATAACAAGCACTCATTGAATGGGTGTGTGATATGTACAAGATAAAACTTAACCTTTATTGGTTTTCCAAATTAATATATAATTGGTGTGAACACTAAAACACAGACAAACAACACTTATAACAACTAATTACATAGATGAATAAAACAAGTATTAAACAGCACACATCCGAACCGAAGTAAGTCACAGATATACAGCAAGAAGAGAAAAAACAAAAGAGGGGCGATACACACGGTGGGGAGTGATGAGGGGGGAAAGGTTGAGAGAGGAGAGGCTTTCTCGGGTTTAAGGTGTCCTCTCATTAGCTAGCATTTTCATGATTGGGTGTTCATGTGTAGGCTATGTCCCGAAAGGTTACCATCTAGAACAGAGTGTAGCCTGTTCTCTTCCGGGGGTGAGCCTGTGTCAGCCGGTAGTTTAATTATGTCATAATTGATTAAAGGTTTATACCCTGGATGTCTGATTGGGCTAGCCAGGGTTGCCAAGTTGTTTGAATTTTTTTGTCTGAATCATTTAATAAGGTAGTCAATTTTTCCATTTGGCATACATACCAAATCCTATTTCTTATTTTAGAAATTTGAGTTACTTCTTGTTGTTTTGATAACGAGGCTATTTCGAATCTAGTGGCGATTGTAAATTGACTAATGAGGGCGAGATCGGTTCCGGGAATTCCCTGGGCTGGTCTGTTGAGGAGGAATAGCCATGGGTCAAATGGTAGATCTTCCATGGAGTTATTAACATTTCTCTGACAAGCAAGTCAGCCTCTGGGTGTTGAAACTAGTAGACTAAGTATTTGGCACGTGACATCATAATGCACATAGCCTGGTAGCAGATAAGGAGAGTGAGATAGCTATAAAGTTTGCACAGAAAGCAGGCTGACAGAAAGAGCGTCAGTCAGATGAGAGATGAGGGAGAGATGAGAGATGAGCGATGAGAGATGAGGGAGAGATGAGAGATGAGGGATGAGGGAGAGATGAGAGATGAGGGAGAGACGAGAGATGAAGGGATGAGGGAGAGATGAGAGATGAGGGAGAGACGAAAGATGAAGGATGAGGGAGAGATGAGAGATGAGGGAGAGATGAGAGACAGATGAGAGATGAAGGGACAAATTAGAGATGAGAGAGAGATGAGGGAGAGATGAGACATGAGGGAGAGATGAGACATGAAGGAGAGATGAGACATGAGGGAGAGATGAGAAAAGAGATAAGGGAGAGATGAGAGAGATATGAGAGATGAGCGACAAGGGAGAGGTGAGAGATGAGGGAGAGATGAAGGATGAGGGAGAGATGAGGGAGAGATGAGACATGAAGGAGAGGTGAGACATGAGGGAGAGATGAGAAATGTTGTGATATTCTCTAGATTGCAATCTCTCAAGAGCAGGACCCTCATTACCTTCTTTATCCATCTGCGCTTGTTTGTTCTTATTTGGAATGTCATTCTTTTAATGTAACATACATAACTCTGGACTCCCTACAGAATATGTTGGCGCATTACAAATAAACCATAATAATAAAAATAATAATATTCTGCCCCACACTGCCATAGAATCATGAAAACTGGGTCATATTTTCCATTATACCTAAATATGAAGTGTTACCTAGGGAACATCTGTACACATTTCATCACACTAGGCAAGAGATCAAGGTAATAATGCAAAACATCTCCCAACTTCACCAAAAGGAAATCCTGTAGTTTATATGGCTTTCTGTGATTGGTACTGATACAAGATTAAATGCATCAACAACAGGGGAAGTCTGTTACCCAGGAACACCTGTTTTTGTGTATAAATAAAAGAAAGAAATTGTACCTTAACATGACCTCATCAAAAGAGAGCATCTGAAAGTATCCAGATACACCTCTTGGTTTATCTTACTGCAGCTGTGACATTCCAACAACATATGTAAGAATTTACTTTACTATTTAACATTTGAATCATGTATTGATCTTCAAAATACAAAAAGCAGAGCCGCTCGCAACAGTGAGATTACTGAGGCTAATTTGAGAAGGGGACATTCATATAGAGAGTAATGAATTCTTCTAATCCCTTAGGAAAATTGTGTCACAAAGGAAGGTGCACCCGGTGAACTAAGAACTATAGACAAAAACTCAGAACCGTTACAGATGCAGAGGCCGTTATTCGAACAAATCAAGAAGCCATTTTCGTGTGCTCTGCTGTATTCCACGCGGCATTAACGCGGCCAATCACACCAGGCACCGGTGTTTATCGCGGTTGCTTTGTTTGAATTTTATGGATTCTGTTTCTTTGTGTGCAATGAAATGAATGAATTGTAATGTGTACAGTACTGTGCTACTGTGTCAATTTCAGGTGTTTAAAAACCAGAACACTAAACTGCCATTTTCTGCACTCGTGTCTTAAGGAGGTAAGGTTGGAAGAAATCACGCGCCATGACATGGGTATTCCAAGGTATACAACGCATGAAGTGTTCGAATAACAGCCGCTGCATCTGTAGGTGTGAAGAGAGTCAAAAGACCCCCAGACGCAAATGTTTACTTGCGGCCCACTCAATGACCCAACATTAATACAGTACTTAACTTTTATTACAGATCACATAAAAGAAAATCTTCAATATACACAACAACAATTATAAAAAGTAATTAAATAATGTGGGAAGTACTATATGGTTATGGCATACTGGGGGTGAACATAATGAGTTAAAGTCCTCGTAACACTTTTTGTAGTATGCCAAAATTACATAAACATTCTACTAAACCACCTGGTAGACCAATTGTTTCTGGCATTGGATCACTAACAGAAAAAGCCAGCACATATCTGGATGTAGTACTGAGGCCTTTTGTCACATGCTTACCTAGTCACGTTAAAGATACAGCTGATATACTTAGAAAATTGGATGGAGTTGAGGTGGGCACTAACATCTTTTTGGCGTCTTTGGACATGGAATCGCAGTATACAAGTATACAACATAAGTAGGTATAGCATCAGTAAAACACTTCCTTAGTGCAAAAAAGTGTGGTACTCAGTAATAACAAAGAGTTTGTTCTAGACCTGCTGCAATTTGTATTATCACATAATACTTTCCATTAAAAAGAAAGTAATTATCGTCAATTACAAGGAACTGCGATGGGGACGACATGCGTCCCAACGTACGCAAATATATTCTTAGGATGGTGGGAGGAGACCAAAATCTTAACCCAGGATATGACCGTACACACAAAGCATATTGACTTATGGTCAAGGTATATTGACGATGTACTTGTCCTATGGAGTGGCACTGAAAAGGAGTTTCATACGTTTGTGAATCAATTAAATAATCATAATTACAATCTTAGACTCACAAACAAGATACATTATGAAAGGATAACATTCTTGGCTCTAGAGATCACAAAAAATTCAGAAGGTACTCTAACAACAAAAGTGCACACTAAGAAGACGGTGATGAACAACTTACTCTTGGCATCAAGCCACTACCCTAAGCCCCTTATTCAGGGAATTCCGATTGGCCAGTTCCTTAGGGCTAAACGAAATTGTTCAACAGAGATGGCCTTTGAAGAACGAGCGAACATTATGCAAAGGAAATTCTCTGATAGGGGATACAGTAAGACCTGTATTAATAGAGGCTATAAAAGGGCCAAAAACACGGATCGCACCATGTTATTATATGTGAATAAAAGAGATGAAGAAGCAAAACAACCTATTAGAATAATAGGAACTTATAATAGACAATGGTGGAACATCCGAGAAGTATTAAACAAACATTGGCATATCCTTTTAGAGGATGAGGATTAAAAAACTGTTCTCAAACCTACAGCCTCTATTACGTATCGCAGACCAAATAATTTGAAGGATCATTTGGTACATAGCCATTATAAAAGTAGCAAACAGGAAACTTGGCTTAAATCAAAAACAGTGGGCACATATACTGGTGGAATGTGCAAAGCCTGTCAGCTTATTATAAGACAATAGAAGATATAAATCCATATAAGCCTCTCCTATTTGCCAGAGAGCTTATAAATGAAAAACTTATACTATATATGAACTTAACTATGAAAGAATGGATCTATATATCAACAGATGAAATAAAGCATTTAACAATGAAATGTCATTTTCCTCTAATGTTTGAATCAGCTTGGGGTTGAATTAGGTAATTAAGATGGCTGCTAATAGTAACCATGGTTACCGGATGGCATTTATAGCTGCTGATCACAGTGCCCCTTCTAAAACCCCTAATGAAGCACCATACTAGGAGGGAAACAAGTAGGGCGTATGGACGTTAGAACATATGGACTATATGATATATATATATCCAACAGTTAACTGCCTAATCAGTATCAAATACCATTGTGGGATTGAATAGTTGTCAATTAGTAAATTAAAGGTACTGCCTGGTAGAAATAAGGCAAACTCACTATTATGAGATGCCAATCTACTGATGATAAGTACACCCTCGCTGCAAATAATCTATTAGTGAGACCTGCTACAGCTGTCTGATAGTTTTTCCGATGTATCTATGTTCACAGTTTCTTATTAACAAGTAAATTATATTTGTTTTCGTACAGTTTATAAAATCATGTATCACAGACGTTATGGTAGTTCAGAGAACTCGTTATCTTGTTTGCTTACTTGAATTAACTAATCAATAGTTACTTGAATTAACTAATCAGTAAAGACACTGAGTTTGAACCTGGTTCAATTCCCGGTGTCAGCTCCTTGTGTCCTTTATTTCTCTGTGCCTTTGAGTGCAATTGGGAAAAAAGCTCTATATGAAATAAAGTTATTATGAAATGAAGTTATTATTGAACTACAGTATCCCTGCTTGGTAGCACATAACGGCATGCTTTGCAGTTATTACATCTGTACCAATTTATCCCTAGGTTCTCGTGATTTGGGTGTGGATTTTAGTACCTTACAGAGATTGTCCTCTGACGTCAGTAAGTGCCAGTGTTTGGAAAGGTTGCGTTTGATTTCATCCAGGTCTTGTTATAGATGCTATTAGAGTGTACTGATGTCATTCTAGGAAGTAGTCAGTGCAGCAGAGGGAGAAGAGAGGGTCAGACGCTACAGAGCAAGCTCTGGTTTCAATAAAGGTATTAAGGTAGTTTCTAGTTATGTTGCAATGTTCTTGTATCATTATTACAGGATTTACTATTTAATTCACTTTTAGTTTATAGGTACAGTAACACTGAACACCTAGAATATAGCTAGAGACTACTGGCTATTACAGCTCACTGATTTTGTGTACCACACTAGCTCTATACCAATATGTGCAGCCCTGAACTTTGACGCTCTACTTTAGCAAGTCTCACTATTAGGTTATCTGCAGAGAGGGTGTACTTATTATTAGTAGATTGGTGTCTCATTATAGCGAGTTTGCCTTATTTCTACTGGGCAGTACATACCTTTTATTTACCAATACAATACCACAGTGGTATTTTTCACGGAATAGGCATGTGACAGTTAGTTATTTATATATCTAAGTGGATCAATCATACTGTGCTCATTAGATTCTTTCATAGATAAGTGCAGATATCTGTTTTCCAATAATAAGCTCTCTGACAAATAGGAGAACCTTAATTGGATTTCTATCTTCAAGTGTCCTATTATACTGGGTGAACCAAACTAAGATTAATATGTCCAGGACAGGTCACTAATCTCTGCTTTTTTATGCTCTGGTGTCACCAGTGCAGAAGTAGTCAAAGCAATTGCTTATAGTCTTGACAAGCTCACGTGCGCCTCCTATATGCTTTGATACAGTTAAATATGTATTATCATTCAAATATAGCAGTTCTTTTTTTTATCCCAGAGTATATTGAGTGGGTTGCTGTTTGTGGGGTCCAGGATAATTGCACAGTAAACCCCACTGAAAATAGCACTGAGTATAAGTGAGCACTAGAGCCATGAAGGGGAGGCGTGACCTGTTAAGTGCTGGAGCCATAGGCTTCAGAAGTGAGGAGGAGAAGGATTGGCGGGATCTAGATGTTGGGGGACCACAGTTGTGCATGATACTCTGTCTCAGGTTTAGACAGTCAGGCTACTTCCCTTATTGGTCCCAGAGCAATGGATCTACCTGCCCCCTGTCAGTGACCATGAATGAGAATGGGTAAAATATTAACATTTGGAAACATAATGGATGAGGTTATGGGTGGGTAAAGGGCCACAAAAAATATTAACGTTTGAGGAACCAAAAACGCTAAAAACCCAGGCAACATAGACATGAATAGACTTAAAAATAGTAGTGGGTTAAAAAAGGGTCAACATCTCTCCATCATAAAGCTTACCAATTCCCTAAGCCTGTTCACATAGTGTATTAACTACACATATTAAAATTATATGCATGCAATTTAGTGGGAACAGTTGCATGCCCACATCTACAATCTGAATAACTTATTTTAAACATGATATTTGAAGATTAAGGAACTGTGTGTAACATGTACATACACTCATAGGTTGTTTTTTTTTTGTCTTAATTTTACACACAGTTTTTTTAGTGACCTACAATAATATTAAGTAACAGAAGAAAGGTAATTTAACCTCTTTAATGTCTGTGATCCCAGAAATGTGTACTAGAGCATTGCTTTAAGGGTCCTTTGACCGTGAGATTTAAGAAATGATCTGGTTTGGACAAGAAAAGGCTGTTATCAATGGGATTAAGGACTTGTTAAAACAGGTATCATCTCTGATAATTTTTTTTTACAAAGTGCACTTTTGCCATATGGATGTCAATAGTATTTATTTTATTTTTTTAAGAGTTTCAAATTTTAATTTTGTCTCCCACATGTATTCTCACACTTGTGAGCAAAGGGTTGTTTTTTTAATAATTCTGTTCATACATTTGCCAAGGTAAGCTCCTCAAAAACTTCCTTTGGGTATCAATATTATTAGAGGAAAAGTATTACAGCGAAATAAATAACGCATTCAAACATTTAATTCTGTCTCTCAGTGTACAATAGATTATTGTTCTACAATATATGTGGCTGTGTTTTTTGGGTCATTTTTTGCAATAACAAGTATAGGATTATATGGGCAAATTAACATGATTCCTTATGAATATGAACAATAGTTTAATCATTGTAAAGGGACCCTTTAAATTGTGTTCTTCGAATGCACTTCATCAATTTTTGGAATCACATCAAACTAAAATCAATGACAGCAATAAAAATTCTCAATATAATGTTACAGTAAATCAAGCGAATCAACTACTCATACAAATCAAAAAGACATAAACGTGGTGTTTATATTCTCTTTGCTTATAGTTTTATGTGAAAGTCAACTTGCTGAGAAATAATAGGGGTAGACCATACTGCTGAACCCACATGAAAGTGAAAATATTTGGACATGAGCTCGGAGTGAAAGGATGAACTCCCTCCATCTGTTATTTATAATCTGTGAAAGTGCTGAATGTGCAAATAAAAACAGAGATTTCAAATCCTTTCTGTCTGACATACCACATAACACACATTATTGTGTTAATGTGAACCAGAAGTTTGTTCAATAACGTATTTGAGAAAAATACACTTGTTTTTTAAGCTGACCCAGCTTTTTTTTTTTTTGTAAAAAAAAAGGCATTTCATTAAAGGTAGCAAAATATTATTTTAATGGAATTTCATTCACATTACTATAGCCAAATGCATTAAATAGGCGCTTTTCTTAGTGCTACAGCATACAGTCTGCAGAATGTAATCCTCACAATGATTTGCAGTACCATTTAAAGCATGTTAAAAAACAAACTGTCTGGAGAGCACAAAATGTGTGCAATAATACATGTGCAATTAATTGGTCCACGGGGACCTAAATGTGATAAAAAAAATTATTAATTTAAACAAAATCAATAGCCCATATTGGGCAATACTAAAACATAGGGGGCTATGCACTAAGCCAATGGGTTTGCGTTCTGATGTTCAAAAAAAGCATGTCCTTTAAAAAGTGAGGCCGGGTACGCGATTCACTAAGGCCTTGAGCCCATTTTTTAACGTGCGTGCTCAAAACACCCACAGCGTACGTGTTGCTTTTTTCCCCCCTGCTAGCGTTCTTAAACTTCACGTATGCTACTGATAGAAAAAAAAAGCTGCATGTAACATTTGCATGGAGATTTTCATCTCCATGCAAGGCTGTTCGCGATCGTACACTAAATAAATTTTGAATAATAGTGTACTTTAGCAGGGGATCTCCGAGCTGAACCGCATTGGTTCAGGTCCGAGGACCCCCTACTTCAGGAGATACAGCCCCATTATGGGGTGCCGGTATCCCCTGCAAGTTCAAGCGTCCGCGTCACGTGACCGGGACATTGAAATTCTGCAGGGGATACCGGCACCCCATAACGGGGCTTGTATCTCCTGAAAGTAGGGGTCCTCGGACCTGAAACCAATGCTGTTCAGCTCGGAGACTCCCTGCTCATGTACACTATTACAGTTAAAGGCAACGTTTATTCTAACATTTGCCGTAACTAGCCGGGTTACATTCTGGGTATGTGCTGGGTATGTGCTGTAGTTTCTGGGCTAGTTTGAGGCCGTTTAAGGCATTTCTGCATTACTAACGACCCATAGATTACCACACAGGGATCCCTGGCATTCCAATTCAGTTTGAATGGGACTGCCAGGGACCCCCGCTGTTAATCTGATAGGCCATTAATCAATGCAGAAATGCTGGGCTAGTTTAAGGAAAGTTTAAGGCATGTATTCAGAATGTACCTGGTGTTTCCTGGGTTTTTGGGGAATTGCTACTGGTTTTTTGTCGAATAAGAGTTTGCCTCTACTGTATTCAAATGTATTTATTTTGTCGATAACCTGTAACAGCCTTGCATGGAGATGGCAAATCTCCATGCAATGTTACATGCAGCTTTTTTTTCTATCAGTTAGCGTATGTCAAGTTTAATAACCTAGCAGGGGGAAAAAAGCACACGTACGCTGTGGGGTTTTTTGAGCACGTACGTTAAAAATGGGCTCAAGGCTTTGAAGAATGATCTCCTTCTGTGAGTGCCTATGGCTGCGACCATGGTGAATGCTGGAGAGGGCACAAGCATTCACTCGCTTCTCCCCGCTCCCTGCAACAGGAGAGATCTGTGTCCTGCATGCAGAGGATGTGTTTCACAGATTCCAGGAGGACATAAAGGGAACAAAAACACAAGAAAATCTAAGTGTAAGGTGCTTCAAATCTCTGAATAGGTTCTAGGAAATCTTGGCTCTGTTGAAATGCCTACTTACAAACTGTAAGAAGTAAATGAGCAGTGTGCAGGAGATGTTACTCTCTTCCCGCAAGTGACGTGAGCATATTTTCTTAGGTTGCACTCCAAGGTAGGTGGAATACAGCTCAGCAGGATATGCAATAGGACAGGATCCCCATGAGAAAGACATGGAAGAATACCATAGCACAGACCAGCTAAGTAACAATATGTTTATGGTTAAATATACATTTGCACTTACAATGATCAATAAAAATGGGCTGATACCACAAAGTGTGACTGAGGAATCAAGCGCCGAGCACTCACCATCTCTCACGTCAGCATCTATCCGTCCAGGTATGAACTGTAATCCACTGCATGCAGGGGACAGAAGCTCCTGCCTCACTCCTCCTCGTGGATGCAGCATGTGACGTCACTTCCAGATTGGGTCTGGCGCATGTGGACCAGCTCACGGCCTCTCTCCTCTAAGCTTCAAAGCAAAAGGAACCTCCCACTCTACGCGTTTCGCCAGGGGATTCGATTCGTGCAGAGGAGACAGGGAGGCATGTCAGGGGACGTGACCATGACATCACGGGCTGGTTCGCCTCATTCGGCGAGCCACTCACATGACCCGCGGCTGCCCGCCGCTGCACATGAAAACAGATTTTTCTGTTCCCTCCTGTATCGCGAGCGCCGGCACCTCTGCGCATTCCACACTCTATAGACAGCCTTATAGAGGCACATCTATGGGATCGCTCCACGCGCGCCCTGCTGCGTGCTGTCATGATCACCATGGCCCAGCCTTACAGGGTGTTCATTAAATGGCATTAGTCGATGGTAGCATTTTTGTCACTTTTTCAAATTGTAAAATTGCAAATTTGCATTATTCACAACGTAACTGAAACATTTGCACATCTCTACTACAACCATGCTGTGTACATTATACAAAGTTTTGTGATGTATATAAAATTGTTGTAAAAATTCATATATGTTGTTATTACTAAAAGCTCCACGTGTTTGTTGTTTTTTTTAACCATTATTGAAAATGATAGCCTGATTTCTGTGTGTTGTGCCTAACAGTGAAATCCATCTGGGCTTAACTACAAATAATATAATCTCTCCATTAAAGCAATGATACTGTAGCTGAGTATTTGATGATTCGATTTTAAACTTCAGACTATACATCTGAGCTGGGTGGGATTTCATGGAACAGTTGATTAGTTTAGTTCAATACTAAAGTTGCAGACTGACTTAATTAACCTCTGTGCCTTTCTTGAGCACTCCCAGTTTTATACTCATTCTGAATCAGCGTGTTGATTGTGTGCCATTGGCATCACGTACAATGGGAGAGGCTTTTCTGACCCATAAAGCAGACGAGCCAATGATGAGTACAAAAATGGAGATTACAAGAAATAAGAAGGATCACAGAGTAAACAGTACTGAACTTTTGTTTATTCAGTGATTGTATAATGTTGTTTACATTAACAAAATGATACAAGGAAGATGGAGTATTTTTATATGCCGATACACTGATACAAACAATACATTAGGCTTTCATTAAAAAGAGCAACTGGAAATGTTGGCCCTTCACTAAATGAATTATAAGTGCTAAGAATATGAGTTTTAATATGGATTACTGTTTTTCTTGTAGTTTTTGAGGGTATCAATGACAAGATAAAAAACCTGATGATTTTGCATGCTGATATAACAATTCAGACTACACCAATCTTAGCAAACTCAAACCAGACCCACAATATACATGTATATATTCATTTGTGTCAATTGAGTGCACTGGGAAAGTGACCTCAGATAAACAGCAGTAAATTAAGCCCAATAACACAATCAATATGGCAAATATTGAGTTCAATATTATATGTTTTTTCTTCTCATAAGTATGATTATTCGATTTAATCCTTTGGCCAAAACATTTCAAGGCCAAGCCTGCAACCATGTCAAGGTACATCCGATCAGCAGGTACACACTACCAATGTCCTTTGTATTTCCTCCACTGCATAGAGAAAAAGAAAACAAAGCAATGATATAGTCAATAGCATGGGATGCGTGCATGGATGTGGTGCCTAGGGGTTAACATATAGAACAGTGTATGTGTTTGTGTGTGCTACCAGTGCAATAAAACTGGTTAAAGGCCAAAAAGCGCTAATAAATACATGCGGTCCCTCTATTATCCAACGAATCTGTTACGCAAGTGCTGGCAGATATTGAAACTTCGGAATGCGAATCCTATGTTAATCACCGCGGCCGGGGGCGAGTGGCGGATATTCCATTCCAATGTGTCAAAGGTAGTTGCTACGGGAATGTGACTTCAATACGTGATACACAGTAAACAAAGAAGTCCCAATGAAAATGCAATACGCCAAATGATTTAGTTAATTGCCATATGATTTTTCAGTGTTTTTTTTTCTCATGGGTATGGGTCGTATGTTTAAAATCCTTTGGCCAAAAATGTCAAGCTCTCAACTACGTCAAGGTAGACCCTATAAGCAGGTCCTACATTATCAATTTTGTGTGTCTTTTGTGTTTCTAAAAAATGTAGTTATAGGGTCTACCTTGATGTAGTTTCAGAAAAAAACATTCACTAATGAACTAAATCATTTGTCATATCGGATGTGAATTGGAGCTTCTTTGTTCACTGCTATAAGCCTGCACAGTCTTGATGAACATATATTTTTGTACTTGCTTTTTATTTAACGTTATAAGCATGCTGTTTACTATGACAAGAGCATGCAATATTAATACATCAAAACTGTACAAGATATATGAAATCACGTACCATGTTCAAAAACTTGAATGCCCTCACACAGTGCAATTAGATGGTACTTTCACCACCATGCATGTAAAACAGGACCAAGGTGATTTAACTATGAACTTAGTAAAAATATGTAAATAATGCCCAATAAAACTCTGGTAAGGACTTGTTTCCAAAGTCCCAATCTTCCATACAACTCTCCACAAAGTCCAAAAGGAGCAGGAATACCCCAAAAAGAGAAGGAAAAAAATATAGTGTACACTGTGTTGGAATAATAAAAAGTGTTGTTATGATCCAATCTTGGCTCATATGTCAGCCCACTTACAGTGTTTAAGTTTGTAAAACGCCTTCTCCTAACGTGGCAAACACTTGATCTTATCAAGGACGAGATGGATGTAATAATCCCTCAATTAAGAGAGAAAAAGGAGACATTGGGGGCTATGCACTAAGCAGTGATAAGTCGTTTTAAGAGCGCAAGTGCTTTTAGAACGTGAAGTTCCGCCGAGCACTATGCACTAAGCCGCGCAAAACAGGCACTTTGCGCTCTAAAACGGCTTTTCCTTGAAATTTTTTCTAAGTCCAACATTGATCGTACGATCAGCTGTTTGCGCTGAATCCTGCCCTTCTGCGGGATTCACTAAGAAACGCAAACTGATCGTACGTTAAGTTGCGCTAATAAAGCTCACCAGCTAAAGGCTGGTGATAAAAAAGCTGGACTTAGAAAAAATTCTTTGTTTACCTTTTTGCGCGCAAAACCAATACAACAGGCCGGCGGTGTCCCCCTGACCCCGCAGGGGTCCCTGAGGGAGGCCTAGGGTCGCGCGGGTGTTCCCGGCTGACCCCGCGGCCGTCCCGGTCCCCGCGAGTCCTGGGGGTACCCGCGGGCCTGCGGTAGCAATGTTGGCCAACAAAATATTAAACAATATTTCGAACTAAATACACCCCCCCCCTAACACATACAGTACAATAATGTGCAAAATAACTATTATCCAGATATGGATAATAGATTTTTGCCCATAATTAAACACTGCATTAGCATACCAAATAAAGTCATAAATACGAAGCCAGCTAATCCAATAAATACAAGCAGTAAACACATCACAATTATTAATTAAACCATTAACCAATGAAACCAATTAATTCCTAAACAAACTCAAAATGAATAGTAACACTAACCAAACCAATTAATTACAACAACATTAAGAAATGTAAACATTAAAAGACAAAAAATACATTCAAACAATCTCTGAAAGAACCATAAAATGCATTAGCACAATAATACACATTAACTACAAGCGAACACAATCGCAACATTTTATTACATTAAGCGGAAAAATACAAACAATTACATCCACCTTATGTGTAAACCCTTCTCACATCCTTCTGTGTAATCCCTCTGTCCTCCACTAGCTACACACTACTGGATATTTATCCAGATAATATCCTTTAGTCAGTCCTTGCTACCACTAACTCCATTACCAGATAAGGTCCAACAGCTTGTAACTAATTTTATATCTGAAGAAACTGCCCACCCTCCATGTAAGCTTATTACCGAATATGGCATGACCTCCTTATTATCCAACCTGATGATATATAGCCTATTATGATTGCATCAGCTCTAACCACATTTGTCAATGGTCACTCAATGTCACCCACATGGCCTCCCTCATTTAACAACCCAACATACTGTAGCTGCAATCCATTATAACTCCAAATACTCCCTAATGTGACTGAATATATCAAAAGATACCAATACCATTAAAAATCATATGTGTATAATATGTTGAAAAAAGAATGTTGCCAACATATCATACTGTATGCTTGGCATTTTACATTATACACCAGATTCAAACTAATTACAATATAATAATGTGACTGAACTGAATTCTTACACCTGGACACCCCTAAGTTATTTTAATATACAGTACTTGGATGTATCCAATCTGGACCCATTTATTTGTCCACTTTCGGTTTTAAAGTACTAGTAGAACTTTCTTCTCCTTTTTACTGACTGGGCTATTATCTTGCCTGCATCGGCCTGTATACATCAATTCTCACACTCCTTCCTCTGAGTCTGCCTATTGTTCCTAAAAGCTGTCTGCTTAGATTTTACAACCTGTCACCTCCATTGAGAACCAGATCAGCTCCTTTTCCTTGTGCTTTTACTAACCTGCCTGATACATGTCTGTTGCTTTTAGTATTGCCTTTGCTACTGGACTCCACTTAAACACCTCTGCCCGCCAGAGAATCTCTTAACGATTTCCCATCTTTGAAGTTAGCCCTGTGGTACTTGTATGACCTCAACTTCTGTCCTTATACATAGAACATTGAGTGCTGATGACTGGAACCTGAGTTCTCACCTATAATTACCATCTGATACCCTGTCCCCCTTTGTAAGCATCAAGTCCATTATTACTTTTAACGAGTGGACTCCCTCACCATTTGCTCGAGAGATTCCCCTTGAAGAATATCCAGGATGTCATTGCTTCAAAGATGAGAGCTGTCCTGCGCTCAAGCTGTTAATCCACACCTGATAATATCAGTGTGTGTCACTTGAAAAGGAGACAGGGTATATAAACGGACCAGAATGGGGTCAGAGCTAGATAAGAGTGTACTTACCATAAAAAGCTCACTTCAGACCTCGGTCCTATCTTCCCCTGTCATCTGATCCTGGCGTGCAGCCTTCAGTGTGACAGCAGGCAAGAGAGAAACGTCCGGCTCCACAGCCAGTGACTAGATCGGAGGCACTTCCGGTTGAATAAAGATACTTTATTGAACCACGAGGACACCTGTTGAACACAGGCTACACCACAGTCTCCCCCTCAACGCGTTTCACGCTCAGAATAGTGCTTTGTCTTGGAGTGGGAAGCTGTGGTCTGAGCTGCACATTTGTAATAAAAAAACCTGCTGAAAAACGGGTTTAAAAAAATGTTAACACATGTTTACCACTATTTCAATTGATATCAGGGTGCTGTTAAATCATAGTCCCTCATCATCATAGTCCCAATGAAGAGAGCGTAGGGACCTGCTAATGGACTTACCTTGACGTGGTTAGTAGGCTTGGCATTATTTGATCAAAGAGTATTAACCAAAAGTCTCCTTTTTTCTTATAGGTATTTACACCATACTATATTTATATTCCCCATTGATCACTACTCCACATCTGGCAGATGAAGTCCCCCATAATGATAACCTCTCCTTTAATTGCCTACTTAGTGATGGGGCACATTTGCAGGTCTAAATCTCTGAACAAGGGTGGTCTGGATTTCCCAAACCCAAACTGTCATACAATCTTGTTCAGATAAATCCGGACTGCAAGTTCATATCTAGGATCTGAATCTGTACAGAAACCAAATAAACAAAATTGTACCTCAAATTTGAATTCAGGTCCCTCTTCCCACTTTGATTGTCTGATGCCTCCCTGTGGCTTAGGGGACGTCTCAGGAATGGCTAAAATTGAACCCAAAAAGGGTGCCACTTTTTTGGTATAAATTTTGGTTTACACAAGTGTACAGTGCTGGTTTCAATATTTTTGCAATATTATATGAACCGTTGTCTTTAACCGTGTACTGGTCTGTCCTAAGGACACTAGTTTAATATAGAATCAAGTATGCTGGCTTCTTGACTTTCTCTTTTACTCAATATAATATAATATATACTGTACTACTGTGTATCTATATAATTAGGCTGGCACAAATGGTCCAGATTTGGAAAAAAGCTGTGTGTGCTGTGCACGCACATAGTAAGTGAAACTCTTTGTCTTTTGTCACAGAAATTGTATTTGTGATGGTGATGTTTTTAATTAAAAATCAAACACACTTTCAGTTCCAAAACACAAAGAAGTTTGACCGCGTGTTTTAGCTATTTGCACGTCTATATTTATAGTAACTGAATTCCTTGGTGTGTGGTGTCATTCAGTGGTGTGTTGGTTTCTCTGTGTGTGGGTGGCACA
>WSYH01006688.1:0-36773 GCA_036426205.1 Ascaphus truei
CCTAGGACACCACCTTTGCCCTATCACCCCTAGGACACCACCTTTGCTATTGCATTTGTATAATTAAAATACATGTGTGAACACCCATCTTGTTAGGGGCATCTTTAATGTGAAAGGTTATCTGATTTGTAGCATAGGCCAACGGGTCATATCTGGTATTAATTTAATCAGGTGAGCTCCCTTGTCAGAAATACATCTTTCGTGTCGTTGTGAATTCTATAGAATCCCAGATATCGTCTCTTTAGTAACCTTGTACCGATGTGTATGGCTTCCTGGCCATGCCCTCTTGTTTTACCCATATCACTTGAAGAATTCCGTTTAATGCGACACAAAGATGTTCTCGTTATTGCCATTGTCAACAAGAGTTGTGGGTCTCGGGTTTTAATGTCCCCACAATCCCAGACCTGTTTTAATCTTAGATAATCCTCCACTTTTAGACAGACACAGAAAACAGGCAGGGTCGTTCTGGCCTGACCCCAATAAAACATAACCATGTATTTTTAAGATGTAACTTGTACTCCGATTAACCTTTGGTGTGCCGGAGGGGTAGAATGCTGAATATAGATCGGCGCAGAGGGTCGATCGTCACACTGCTTCATTGTCACACCCTGCGGCCGTGTAACTTTTAGCTTCCTATTTATTAGAACATGGACTCCCTAGAGATTTTGTCTGATGTTTTACACAGCCAAGCCTGGGACAAGGAAGTGTAGAAGGAGTGGACCAACTCAGAGACAGCTTTTAGTCCCCTTGGACTGCTCAGTTTGAGCTTCCTCACTGATTCTGCCTTAGTCAAGCTGTTCCTTTTTAACCATACGTAGGTTACTGCGATGTCCTTTACCTCCTGACTATTTTGGGAAGATGCTGCTGTAGAAACTGCCGTATAACCCAGCCCGAGGCTTCAGCCTGCTGTCCCCAGTCATGGGGTGAGCCTCACGCATGCGTTTCTTATAGGGCGACCATATTTGCCCCGGCAAAAAACTAACAAATGTTGCGCATGAGCAGACGTGAGTGCCGACTGCGCATGCGCGAAAACGAGCACTGACTGCGCATGTGCGAATGGCGAGCACTGACTGCGCATGTGCGAATAGCGAGCACTGACTGCGCATGTGCGAATAGCGAGCACTGACTGCGCATGTGCGAATAGCGAGCACTGAGTGCGCATGTGCGCATAGTGAGCACTGACTGCGCATGTGCACATAGCGAGCACTGACTGCGCATGCACGAATAGCGAGCACTGACTGCGCATGTGCGCATGGTGAGCGCTGGCTGCGCATGTTCGAATGGCGAATGCTGACTGCGCATGCGTGAATGGCGAATGCTGACTGCGCATGCGCGAATGGTGAGCGCTGCCTGCGTGAATGGCGAGCTCTGCATGCGCGAATGGCGAGCACTGACTGCGCATGTGGTGATGGCGAGCACTGACTGCGCATGTGGGGATGGCGGACGCTGCCTGCGCATGCGCGAATGGCGAGCGCTGACTGCGCAGGCGGGACTGGCGAGCACTGACTGCACAGGCGGGAATGGCGAGCGCTGACTGCGCAGGCGCAGCCAGCGGATAGAAAAACCAGGACTGTGGCCAGGAAAGTCGGGAACCGGGACAAACGGCAAGTCTGGTCACCCTATTTACGAACCCTTTCACTGCCACAGCGCTCTGCAATGCGTTGCGTCATTGGACACTTTTTTAACCTTGTGGTAGTTCAAAGATCTAGACCAGGGGCGGCCAAGTCCTCAAGGGCCACCAACAGGACAGGTTTTCCAGAATATCCCTGCTTCAGTACAGGTGGCTCAATCAGGGCTCAGAAGGCTGAGCCATCTGTGCTGAAGCAGGGATACCATGGAAAACCTGACCTGTTGGTGGCTCGAGGACTGGAGTTGGTCACTTCTGCTTTATACATTTCCACCCCTCTATGTGAATATGCTATGTGAGAATAAACAGGTGTGGTTTTCACCCTGTGTGTGTAAGTATCAATGCATACGCATGTAATAAGTGAATTTCCCTGTCAGTGTGTGTGTAAGTATCAATGCATACGCATGTAATAAGTGAATTTCCCTGTCAGTGTGTGTGTACGTAAGTATCAATGGATATGCATGTAATAAGTGAATTTCCCTGTCTGTGTGTGTACGTATCAATGGATATGCATGTAATAAGTGAATTTCCCTGTCTATCAATGCATATGCATGTAATAAGTGAATTTCCCTGTCTGTGTGTGAGTAACATGCATATGCATGTAATAAGTGAATTTCCCTGTCTGTGTGTGTACGTATCAATGCATATGCATGCAATAAGTGAATTTCCCTGTCTGTGTGTGAGTAACAATGCATATGCATGTAATAAGTGAATTTCCCTGTCTGGGTGTGTACGTATCAATGCATATGCATGTAATAAGTGAATTTCCCTGTCTGTGTGTGTACGTATCAATGCATATGCATGTAATAAGTGAATTTCCCTGTCTGTGTGTGTACGTATCAATGGATATGCATGTAAAAAGTGAATTTCCCTGTCTGTGTGTGTACGTATCAATGCATATGCATGTAATAAGTGAATTTCCCTGTCTGTGTGTGTGAGTGAGAGGGTTACCGGGGGGGAAAGCAAGAGTACTGAGAGGAGGGGCGAGAAAGGGTGAGAGGAGGGCGGGAGCAAAGGTGCGTGAGGGAGGGGGGACAGGTGAGTCTGAGAGGAGGCGGCGGGTAGAGAGAGGAGAGGGAGGGGGAGAGAGTAAAGGGGGAAGGGGGAAAAAAGGTGTGAGAAGCGGTAGGAGAAGGGTTAGAGGAGGGGAAGGAGTTGAGCGTTAGGGTTTGCCTGGGTGTCCGGTATGGAAACGGACAGGCGGTATTTGGTTCCCCTGTCCCGGACATGGGGGATAGAGCAGGGGCTGCTGATGCTAGGGGGGAATGGCAGCTTGATGATTGGTGCTGCTGGTAATTCAGCCAATCAGGAATCCGCCTTAAACCGGTGGCAGGAGCCTGGGGGTGGGGCCAAAGAGCGGAGGAAAAAGCAGCAGAAAGAGAGGTGTGTGTGGGGTCTCAGGGGTGTTGGTCGTGTGTGTTGGTGTGTGTGTGTGTGTGAGTGCAGTGTGTGTGGTGTGTGGTGTGTGTAGGTGAGTGTTTGTGTGTGTCGTGTGTGACATTGTGTGTGTCTGTCTCAGTGTGGTGCCATCAGTGTGCTTGCGTGGTGTGATGCCTGATTGTTGTGTGTGTATCAGTGTCCCTGCTGATGCTGATGGTGTGTCTAAGTGTATAGTGTGCTTCAGTGTACTGCTGTGTGTGTGTGTGTATCAGTGTCCGCCTAGTTGGGGTGTATGTATCATTAATGCCTTGTGTTTGTGTCTGTGTTCAGTTGTAATGACTGTGTGTGTGTGTGTCTTCGTGTAATGTGCGGTGGTCTGTGTGTGTTCAGGTCCTGCGGTGTGTGTGTGTACCAAGTGTAATGCCTGTGTGTGTGTGTGTGTGTGTCTCAGTGTCCTGCCTAGTGTGTGTATGTGTTTGTCTCAGTGTCCTGCCTGATGTGTGTGTCTGGGTCATGCATGTGTGTTGTCTGTCTGGTCTCAGTGGTGTCGGGTCTTGTGTCCTGCGAGTGTGTGTGTGTGTGTGTGTGTGTCATGCATGTGTGATGTCTAGTGTCGCCTGTGTGGGTCTGCTATATGTTGTCGTGTGTGTGTGTGGGTGTGTGTCTCAGACTTCGTGCGTGTTGTGTATGTTTGTGTGTGTACTCAGTGTCCATGCCGTGTGTTTGTTTTTGTGTGTGTGTGCGTCTGTGTCAACTGGTGGTGTTGGTATCTGATGTAGTGTATGTGTCTGTCTTTCTGAGTCTGTGTATGTGTCCTGCCTGTATATGTGTGTGCCCTCCGTGTGTGAGTGTGTGAATGTCTCAGTGCATGTGGGTGGGTGTGTGGTGACAGTACATACCGTAGTAATGCTGGCCACTTTGTTTAATTGCTCACTCCCCTTACTTTTCTTTCACATATACTAAGTCTTCCCATTTTCAAGATCTATTATTAAAAAATAACCACTCTGTAAATTCGAAAACCGCTCCCATAACTCAGCCCCTCATCACAGCAGCATTGCAATCTTGCAGCACCCTTACTTACAGATCTCAGGCCCCCCTCATCACAGCAGATTGCAATCTTGCTAGGCACCTTTACTCACAGATCCACGCCTCATCACAGCAGCATTGACAATTCTGCAGCACCCTTTACTTAATGATCATCATTAGCAGCCATTGCAATCTTGCCAATGCACCCTTACTATGAACTCATCACAGCAGCCATTGCAATCTGGTGAAGCACCCACTACTTAATGATCATCACAAGCAGCATTGCAATCCTCTGCCACAGCTACCACGACTGTATTGATCATCACCCGCAGCATGCACATCTCTCGCAGCAGCCCTTACTTACTGCATATCAGACAGCAGCATTGAAGCAACAAACTCTGCCAAGCACCTTACTTGTAGTAGATCTCAGCTCTCTCATCACAGCAGCATGCAATCTCTGCAGCACCCTTACTACAGCATCACCCCCAAGAAGGCAGAGCAGGTTACTTATTCACTGGCATCATTCAACATGCAATTTAAAGCTGGATTTGAAGTCTAAATTTTGATTAGAAAGCATACACTGTATGATAAGAAACAGGTGAAGGGGGGAGGGGGTCCGACGGAGGGGGAGAGGATGAAGGGATGGGGGTTTGTTTTAAAAGAGGATGAAGGGGACGGAGGGCGTGAGAGATAGTGATAGGAGGGTGGGGGGGGGACATGCGAGAGAGGATGAAGAGGAGGGGGTATGAGAGGACTGGGGGAATGAGAGAGAGGATGAGGGAGGGGTTAGAGGACAAGGGGGGAGTAGGAAGGTGAAGAGGACAAGGGGGGGAGTGGGGAGAGAGAGAGTGAGAGAGAGATGAGGAGGGCGGTGCAGTATTTGCTCGCCATTTTACAGTATGACTGCAGGTCAAGTATATAATAAATGACTCTGACTTGGCGTCATGTTGTTCTAAATTTTGACTCCAAGAGAATTCACCAATTTGCAAAGATTTGCACTATTTATATTCTATTTCCTATAACAACGCTCAGAAGGCGCCCTACCCACTCCCACCCATTCCTCACCATGCCCACCCATCCCTCCCACTCCCACCCTGATTCCTCCCACTCCACCACCATTCCCCTCCACACTCTCACCATTCCCTCCCACTCTCCATGCCATTCCAGCACACTCCCACCCATTCCTCCCACTCCCTCCACTCATTCCCGCCACACCCTCCGAAGACTCCTCCACCAGAGTTTTACGACAATAGAAATAAATAGAATATACTAATTGGTTTTGCAAATTGGTGAAATCGTTGCAGTGAAATTTAGAAAGAATGACATGTCAGGTCATTTATAAAATAACTGCTTCCCCCACCAACGATTTCTGCGCCGTCGCCACCGTTCACCTTGTGTCCAGATTTTGGACAAGCCAACCTGGCAACCCTAGATTAGAGGAGTGGGGGGGGGGGAGTGGAGGAGAGGGGGGGGGGAGTGTGAGAGATGGGGGGGGGGAGGTCGGGAGTGTGGAGATGGGGGGGCAAGCTTGTGCAGAGCTGGGGGGCCGGGGGAAGGAGTGCGAGGGGTCGCGCCACTGCGGGGGTGCCGGGACGACCCGCCCGGCGGGGGCAAGCGACTGACCGGGCGCGTCGTGGGTTCGGCCGGATCGGGGGCCCGGCATGTCGGGGCCGGCAGCTGGATCGGCGGGGCGAGCGGAATGTGGGGGGACGAAAGCGGTGGGGAGTGAACATGTGGGGGAGAACTAGAAGCTGATGAAGGGGCAGCATGTGGGGGAGACGCGGGCGAGGAGGGAGCTGTGGGCGGGGGGTGCACGACAGGGGAAGCATTGGGGAGACGCTGGACGAGGTGAGGAGGCCTTTGTGGGGGAGAAGATGATTGAGGTGAGGAGCGTGTGGAGGGAGAAGTGGAGAGGAGGGGAGCAGGGAGGGAAAAAGCTGGTGAGGAGTGAGTGCTAGGGGGAGAAAGAAGAAGAGAAAAAAGAAGAGGTCGAAGAAGGGAGCGTATGTGGGGGAAAAGCAGGTTGAAGAAGGAGCTGGGTGGGGGAGAAAGCTGATGAGGGGAGAAATGTGGGGAGAAAACGATGAGGAGGGAAGGAGTCTGTGGGTAGATGCTGGTGAGGAGGGGGCGTGTGGGGGAGAAGCTGGAAAGGGGGGGAGTATGGGGGGAGAAGATGAGGATTAGGGGACATGTGGGGAGAAGCTGGAAGAGGAGGACAGCGGTTTTAAAGTCAGGAAAAATGGAAGTATTTGCTAAACGAGCCTCGCACGAACATGTTTCTCTCAACTTAAGTTGCTGTGAAAGTGAGCGTGGGAATTTTGGCAACATTTGCCACAAAATTTAGCACTTTTTGCATAAATTATTTCACATAATTGATCCGATTTTGCCCAAATAGGCTGAGACAGGTCCTGGGGGGCCCCAGGAAATTCAGTGTCCTGTCTTTTTGTGTGGTGTGTTGTTCAGTGTGCTGCTGTGTGTGGGTGTATCAGGTCTGCCTGTGTGTGTTGTATATGTCTCAGTGTGTGCACTGGGTGTGTCTCGGGTTCTCAGTTGCTCTGACAGTGTGGTGTGTTGTCAGTTCGTGTGCTTGCCTGTGTGTGTGTGGCTCAGTGTGCTGCATTGTGTGGGTGCTCAGTTCCCCTGTGTGTTGTCTACATGTGTCCCGCCTGTGTGTGTGTGTCTCTTCTCAGTGTGTGCCTGTGTGGTGTCTCAGTGTGTGCCTGTGTGTGTGTTGTCTCAGTGTGCTGCCTGTGGATGTGTTCAGTGTGCTGCCTGTGGTGGTCTCAGGTTGTGCGCCGTGTGTGTGTTCAGTGTGTGCATGCCTGTGTGTTGTGTTGTTCAGTGTCCTTGCTGTGATAGTTTGTGCGTCTCAGTGTCCTGCCTGTTGTGGTCTCAGTAGTCCCTGCTGATGTGTGTGTGTCTCAGTGTTCATGAATGTGTAGTGTGTGTCCCAGTGTGTGCCCTGGTGTGTTGTGTTCAGTGTCTGCACTGTGTGTGTGTCTCAGAGTCAGGCCGTGTGTGTGCATCTCAGTTGTCCTGCCTTGTGTGTGTGCGTCTCAGGGTCCTGCCTGTGTGTGTGTGTAGTGTCTCCGCTGTCCTGTGGTGTGTGGTGTCTCAGTGTCCTGCCTGTGTGTGTGTCGTCTCAGTGTCCTGCCAGATGTGTGTGCAGTCTCAGTGTCCCGCCTGTGTGTGTGTGGTCCTCAGTGTCCTGTGTGTGTGTGATCGTGTGTATCAGGTCCTGTGTGAGTGTGTGTCTCCAGTGTCCTGCCTGTGTGTGTCGGTCAGTGGCCTGACTTGTGTGTGTGGTGTGTGGTCTCAGTGTCTTGCCTGGGTGTGTCTCGTGTGGTTGCCTGGGTGTGTGTCTAAGTTGCTGCCTGGGGTGTGTGTCCAGTGTGCTGCCCGTGTGTGGTGTGTCTCACGTGATGCGCCGGTGTGTGTGTATAGTGATGTCTAGCCTGTGTGTGCTCGTGTGAATGCTGTGCTGTGTCTTATCAGTGTGCTGCTGTGTGTGTGTCTCAGTGTCCTCGCGTGTGATGTGGGCGTTCTACACAGTGTCCTGCTGTGTGTCTGTGCTCAGTTTCCGCCCCCCCCCCCCCCCCCTGTGGATGGGTGAAAGTAGCAGTGTCCTGCCCTGTGTGTTGACATATGTGTATCAGTGTGCTGCCTGTGTGGTGTGTCTCAGTGTCTGCCTGGTGTGTGTCTCAGTGTCCTGCCTGGGTGTGTCGCGAGTATCAGTGTCCTCTGTTTGTCCCAGTGCGTCTCAGGTTCTGCCTGTGTGTGTGTGTTGTGTCTCAGTGTCCTGGTGTGTGTGTGTGTCTCAGTGATGTCCTGCAGGTGTGTGGCGTCTCAGTGTCCTGCTTGTGTGATGTGGTGTGCGTTCAAGTGTCCTGCCTGTGTGTGTGGTGTGTGGTCTGCAGTGTTGCCTGTTGTGTGTGTGTGTGTGTGTGTCTCAGGGTCTGTTGTGTGTGTGTGTGACTCACAGTGTCCTGCCGTGAGTTGTCTCAGTGTGCTGACTGTGTGTGTGTGTGTGTGTGTGTGTGTGTGTGTCTCAGTGTCCTGCCTGTGTTGGTCTCAGTCCTGCCTGTGTGTGTCTCAGGTCTGCCTGTGTGGGCGTCTCAGTGTCCTGCTGTGTGTGTGTGTGTGGTGTTGTGTGGTGTATCTGAGTGTAGTGGGTGGTCTTCCCAGGAAATAAGGCTGCGGCCCTTGCTCCTGGGAAATTACAGCCGGCCCGCGTCTTGGAAGGAAACTTTCATCTTAGACACATATATACAAATAAAATTTAGAGAGACATCTAAAGTTAATATCATCAGAGACGGCGTTCCCAAAAGGCGGCGAATCCCACAGGGCCGGCGTGACCACAGGGGCATTCAACACAGGCGGCGGCCATTCCCACAGGCGGCATTCCACAGGCCTTGCATTCCCCAGGCCGGCTATTCCCAACAGGCGCAATCCCACAGGCGGGCATTCCCACAGGCGGCATTCCACACGTGGCGTTGCCCAAGGCCAGAGAGCCGTGCCAAGGGGCCAATCCACACACGGCGGCAGTTGCCCACGGAGGGCAATCCCACAGGGTGCGTGCCCTCAGGCGGCTGTGCCAACAGGCAGCAATCCCACGGTGGCATTCCCACAGCCTAGCGGTGCCCATCAGGCGCATTCCCACAGGCAGCGTGCCCAAAGGCGGCATTCCCACAGGTGGAGTTTCTGCCCAACAGGTGCCGTGCCAACATGAGCGCAATCCACAGGCGGCATTTCCCAACAGGCGGACTGTGCCTCCACACTCGGCCGTGTAAATCCCCACAGGCGGCAATGGCGGCAATCCCAAAAGGCGCAATCGACCGCACAGGCGGCAATCCCACAGGCGAGCAATACACAGGGCGGCATTCCCACAGGCGGCATTCCCACAGGCGGCAGGCAATTCCCAAGTGGCTTGGCAAGTCCACAGGCGGCAAATCCACAGGCGCAAATCCCAAAGGCGGCATTCCCACAGGCGGCAATCCCAAAGGCAGGCAATCCCACAGGCGGACAATCCCACAGGGCAGAGCAAATCAAAAGGCGGCGTCACGTGGCCCAGAGGCGATCGGGCAATTCGGCGCTGGGCACGCAAGAATCTTCTCACAATTAATAAAGGAACCAAAGGAGGCGTGCAAAAAGGCGGACAATAATTTCCAACGGTGGCAAGCCCACAGAGCCTAATTAGGCCGGGGGCAATACCCACAGGCGGGCATTCCACAGGTGGCCAAGCCCACAGGCGGGCATTCCCAAGGCGGGTGCACACAGGCCGGCAATCCCACAGGCGGCAATCCCACGAGGCCTCGGAACAGGACCCAACGTGTAGGCAATACCCACAGGCGGCACTTCCCACAGGCGGCATGCCCACAAGGCGAGCATCATCACAAGGCGGCAATCCCACCAGGCTGCTACATCCCACAGGCCGCATGACTCCAACAGGCGGCAATCCCACAGGCGGCATTCACAAGGGACAACCCACAGGCAGGCATCCCACTAGCCGGAATCCCCAAGTGCGAGCAATCCCACAGGCTATAGGCAGCAAATCCCAACGGCGGGCAACTCCCACAGGCCAGATGTCCCTATCACCACACGGCGGACATACCCACCAGACGCGGACACAATTACCTCCCTACAGGCGACGGCAATCCACAGGCGCAATCCCAGCTCAGGCGGCAATGCACCAAAGCGGCGAATAGTAGGCCAAGGTGCTGGGCCCGCTGGCACATCACACGGAGGGGTAGCAACCCACAGGCTAGGAATGGCACCCACACCAATCAGGGCGGAACGAATGCCCAACAGTGCGGAGAATCCCCAGAAGACGTGAGAAGAGCGTGCCCAGGCGGCCATTTTTCCACAAGCGCTGCAGCCCACAGGGAATACCCACAACGCAGATCCAGGCGACGTCCCACAGTCGGCATCCAACGATTCTATGGAAATCAGTGACGTTATCATTAATTTAACAAGAAAACGATACAGTCTCCGCCCGTGGTGGCCAGCCGCATGGTTGGAAATGAGAGGCAGTACGTCTGGGCGAGCACCCATGTAGTTCATCGCAACCGGCTACATTCCCTCCTTCTACATACGAACCGACCGTCGTTGTGTCTTAGGTATCGACACAGAACCAAATCTGTAATTAGAAGCCGAGGACATCCTGGAGGAGTATCATATTATCCAAGCGTGACGATCTAGGAGACACAGGAGCCCTGTAGTGTCTCATAGTTCTAGCAGAACTGAGTACATTACAACTGGACACGTAGGCCTTGACTCAACACAGACTCATCTGAAACCTTATGGTCGCGAGGTAAAAGTCACGAGGACAGGCCGAGCACAGGCAGAGGAAGGCGAGCACAGGCAGAGGGACAGGCTAGCACTGAGGCACAGGACAGGCCGAGCACAGAGCGGACAGGCAGGGGACAGGCCGAGCGACAAGGCAGCGATTGTGGAACCCATCCAGTGATGTGTGAGCTGTATACTGCTCCACAAAACACCGACTCAGTCAGGTGTTCCTTGGCCCTTACCGTTAACCCAAAAGTGTTATCTGCTTTGTTCTCCTCAAGACCCTCACCCCTGGTGTCACACAGAACCCCTGTGAGCACGGGACTTGTGTCAAGTGACACAGAGCTATTTAATCGTACTCGCTATTTTCCAAACGTGGTCCCTAAAAAGTGTTAATATCTCCCCTCACTCCGCCACAGTTATACCTCCATCTCGCTGCCGCCAGGATCTTACAACGAGGGGTGCTACTGCCCCTGTTTACTAGAAAACATATGTCCATTAATCACACAAAGACCTATTGCAGCAAAATGTGCCCGAAATGCAGCAGTTACGCTTCAAAATGTGCGCAGTTCAATTAGGCCCAAAGACACGCACTTATACATTTCAGATTTTAATTACAAAATGGACCAGTGCTTACAGAAAAAAAATAATGTTACAAGAAACATACGTTTGATCAAATATACTAAACAGGTTCGAGAGAGAATCTGAATACGTTAAGATCAGAGATCCCTCCAAACGGTCATGGATTTGTAATAAGAAGAATTCACTAGCGTCTTGTTGGCATAAACACTCTGCTGAATGTTAGAGGCATACCCAAATGCTTGTTTAATGTTAAAAACCCCGGCAATTGAACTGAATGAGTCCAAATGCAACGCCTGAACTCCACCCTACAACAATCGCTATAGATATTAGAGCCTTAAGGCAGAGAATTAAAAAATCTGAGGTTTGTGAGTGTAAAATACCCCCATAACATTCTCTTCTATCACCCTAGGACACCACCTTTGCCCTATCACCCCTAGACACCACCTTTGCCCTACCCCTAGGACACCACTTGCCCTATCACCCCCTAGGACACCACTTTGCCCTAGTCACCCCTAGGACACCACTTTTGCCCTAGCACCCCTAGGACACCACCTTGCCCTATCACCCATGAGACACCACCTTTGCCCTATCACCCTAGGACACCACCTTTGATATTGCATGTGTATAATAAAATAAATGTGTGAACACCCATCTTGTTAGAGGGCATCTTTAATGTGAAAGGTATATTGTTTGTAGCATAGGCCAACGGTCATTATATCTGGTATTATTATAATCAGGTGAGCCCTTGTCAGAAATACATCTTTCGTGGTCGTGTGAATTCTAATAGAATCCCAGATATCGGCTCTTTAGTAACTTGTACCGATGTGATGGCTTCCTGGCCATTCCCTCTTGTTTTACCCATATCACTTGAAGAATTCCGTTTAATGCGACCACAAAGATGTTCTCGTTATTGCCATGGTCAACAAGAGTTGTGGGTCTCGGGTTTAATGTCCCCACAATCCCAGACCTGTTTTAATCTTAGATAATCCTCCACTTTAGACAGACACAGAAAACAGGCAGGGTCGTTCTGGCCTGGACCCAATAAAACAAACCATGTATTTTTAAGATGTAACTTGTACTCGATTAACCTTTGGTGTGCCGGAGGGGTAAGAATGCTGAATATAGATCGGCGCAGAGGTCGGATCGTCACACTGCTTCATTGTCACACCCTGCGGCCGTTGTAACTTTAGCTTCCTATTTATTAGAACATGACTCCCTAGAGATTTTGTCTGATGTTACACAGCCAAGCCTGGGACAAGAGAAGTGTAGAAGGAGTGGACCAAATCAGCAGCAGCTTTTGTCCCTTGGACTGCTCAGTTTGAGCTTCCTCACTGAGTTCTGCCTTAGTCAAGCTGTTCCTTTTTAACCATACTAGTAGGTTACTGCGATGTCCCTTTACCTCCTGACTATTTTGGGAAGATGCTGCTGTAGAAAGCGTTACTAACCCAGCCCCGAGGCTTCAGCCTGCGTCCCCAGTAATGGGTGAGCCTCACGCATGCGTTTCTTATGGGCAGGACAATTTGCCCCGGCAAAAAACTAACAAATGTTGCGCATGAGCGACGTGAGTGCCGAACTGCGCACAGCGGAAACGAGCCACTGATGCGCAATGTGCGAATGGAGGAGCACTGACTGCGCATGTGCGAAGAATGAGCGAGCACTGACTGGCATGTGCGAATTAGCGAGCACTGACTGCGCATGTGCGAAATAGCGAGACACTGAGTGCGCATGTGCGCATAGTGAGCACTGATGCGCATGTGCACATAGCGAGCACTGACTGCGCATGCACGAATAGCGAGCACTGACTGCGCATGTGCGCATGGTGAGCGTCTGGCTGCGCATGTTCGAATGGCGAATGCTGACTTGCGCATGCGTGAATGGCGAATGCTGACTGCGCATGCGCGAATGGTGAGCGCTGCCTGCGGTGAATGGCGAGCACTCGCATGCGCGAATGCGCGAGCACGGACTGCGCATGTGTGATGGCGGCACTGGACTGCGCATGTGGAGGCGGAGCTGCCTGCGCATGCGCGAAATGGCGAGCGCGACTGCGCAGGCGGGGACTGGCGACGCACTTGACTGAACAGGCGGAATGGCGAGCGCGACTGGCGGCAGGCGCAGCCAGCGAGATAGAAAAACCAGGACGTGGCCAGGAAGTCGGGAACCGGGACAAACGGCAAGTTCTGGTTCACCCTATTTACGAACCCTTCACGCCACAGCGCTCTGGCAATGCGTTGCGTCATTGGACACCTTTTTAACCTTGTGGTAGTTCAAAGTCTAGACCAGGGGCGGCCCAAGTCCTCAGGGCCACCAACAGGACAGGTTTTCCAGAATATCCCTGCTTCAGTACAGGTGGCTCAATCAGGGCTCAGAAGGCTGAGCCATTCGTGCTGAAGCAGGGATACCATGCGAAAACTGACCTGTTGGTGGCTCGAGGACTGGAGTTGGTCACTTCTGCTTTATTACATTTCCACCCCTCTATGTGATATGCTATGTGGAGAATAAACAGTGTTGGTTTCACCCTGTGTGTGTAAGTATAATGCATACGCATGTCAAGTAAGTGAATTTCCCTGTCAGTGTGTGTGTAAGTATTCAATGCCTACAGCATGTAATAAGTGAATTCCCTGTCAGTGTGGTGTACGTAACAATGCAATGCAGATGTAATGAATAGTGAATTTTCCTGTCTGGTGTGTACGTATCAATGCATATGCATGGTAATAAGTGAATGTCCTGTCGTGTGGTAGGTAAACAATGCATTGCATGTAATAAGTGAATTTCCCTGTCAGTGTGTGTGTACGTAACAATGCATATGCATGTAATAAGTGAATTTCCCTGTCTGTGTGTGTATGTATCAATGGATACGCATGTAATAAGTGAATTTCCCTGTCAGTGTGTGTGTACGTAACAATGCACTGCATGCATAATGTGAATTTCCCGTCTGTGTGTGTGTATGTATCAATTGGATATGCATGTAATAAGTGAATTTCCTGTCTGTGTGTGTACGTATCAAGGGATATGCATGTAATAGTGAATTCCCTGTCTGTGTGTGTACGTATCAATGGATATGCATGTAATAAGTGAATTTCCCTGTCAGTGTGTGTGTACTTATCAATGCATATGCATGTAATAAGTGAATTTCCCTGTCAGTGTGTGTGTACGTATCAATGCATACGCATGTAATAAGTGAATTTCCCTGTCTGTGTGTGTACGTATCAATGATGCATTAATAGTGATTTCCCTGTCTGTGTGGTACGTATCAATGCATATGCTGTTAATAAGTGAATTTCCCTGTCTGTGTGTGAGGTAACATGCATATGCATGTATAAGTGAAATTTCCTGTCTGTGTGTGTACGTATCAATGCATATGCATGCAATAAGTGGGAATTCCCTGTTGTGTGTAAGTAGTAACAATGCATATGCATGTAATAAGTGAATTTCCTGTCTGGGTGTGTACGTATCAATGCATATGCATGTAATAAGTGAATTCCCTGTCTGTTGTGTGTACGTATCAATGCTATGCAGTGTAATAAGTGAATTTCCCTCGTCTGTGGTGTTAGTGATCAATGGATATGGCATTTGTAAAAGTGAATTTCCCTGTCTGGGTTGTAGTATCAATGCATATGCATGTAATAAGTGAATTTCCGTCTGTGTGTGTGGTGTAAACAATGCTATGCATGTAATAAGTGAATTCCCTGTTGTGGTGTGAGTAACAATGCATATGCATGTAATAAGTGAATTTCCCTGTCTGTGTGTGTAACAATGCATATGCATGTAATAAGTGAATTTCCCTGTCTGTGTGTGTAACAATGCATATGCATGTAATAAGTGGGTGTTACATGGACCCCACGTATTTCTGATACATCCTCAATATTATAATGATTTTAACGATGTCACGTGTTATTCAGATTCCCATTCCCATGTCTCAGGCGGGTCTGTAACTCTGCCCTTCCCCATTATCTCCTAGCATACAGTGCTTGTACGGCAGCCAGGGATTCTGGGTAATGACATGCAAATGAGCACTCACAGTAGCAGCACTGTATGCTAAGAGATAATGGGGAATGGCAGGTTGCAGACCAGTCTGAGACATGGTGAGAGGGTTACCGGGGGGGAAAGCAAGAGTACTGAGAGGAGGGGCGAGAAAGGGTGAGAGGAGGGCGGGAGCAAAGGTGCGTGAGGGAGGGGGGACAGGTGAGTCTGAGAGGAGGCGGCGGGTAGAGAGAGGAGAGGGAGGGGGAGAGAGTAAAGGGGGAAGGGGGAAAAAAGGTGTGAGAAGCGGTAGGAGAAGGGTTAGAGGAGGGGAAGGAGTTGAGCGTTAGGGTTTGCCTGGGTGTCCGGTATGGAAACGGACAGGCGGTATTTGGTTCCCCTGTCCCGGACATGGGGGATAGAGCAGGGGCTGCTGATGCTAGGGGGGAATGGCAGCTTGATGATTGGTGCTGCTGGTAATTCAGCCAATCAGGAATCCGCCTTAAACCGGTGGCAGGAGCCTGGGGGTGGGGCCAAAGAGCGGAGGAAAAAGCAGCAGAAAGAGAGGTGTGTGTGGGGTCTCAGGGGTGTTGGTCGTGTGTGTTGGTGTGTGTGTGTGTGTGAGTGCAGTGTGTGTGGTGTGTGGTGTGTGTAGGTGAGTGTTTGTGTGTGTCGTGTGTGACATTGTGTGTGTCTGTCTCAGTGTGGTGCCATCAGTGTGCTTGCGTGGTGTGATGCCTGATTGTTGTGTGTGTATCAGTGTCCCTGCTGATGCTGATGGTGTGTCTAAGTGTATAGTGTGCTTCAGTGTACTGCTGTGTGTGTGTGTGTATCAGTGTCCGCCTAGTTGGGGTGTATGTATCATTAATGCCTTGTGTTTGTGTCTGTGTTCAGTTGTAATGACTGTGTGTGTGTGTGTCTTCGTGTAATGTGCGGTGGTCTGTGTGTGTTCAGGTCCTGCGGTGTGTGTGTGTACCAAGTGTAATGCCTGTGTGTGTGTGTGTGTGTGTCTCAGTGTCCTGCCTAGTGTGTGTATGTGTTTGTCTCAGTGTCCTGCCTGATGTGTGTGTCTGGGTCATGCATGTGTGTTGTCTGTCTGGTCTCAGTGGTGTCGGGTCTTGTGTCCTGCGAGTGTGTGTGTGTGTGTGTGTGTGTCATGCATGTGTGATGTCTAGTGTCGCCTGTGTGGGTCTGCTATATGTTGTCGTGTGTGTGTGTGGGTGTGTGTCTCAGACTTCGTGCGTGTTGTGTATGTTTGTGTGTGTACTCAGTGTCCATGCCGTGTGTTTGTTTTTGTGTGTGTGTGCGTCTGTGTCAACTGGTGGTGTTGGTATCTGATGTAGTGTATGTGTCTGTCTTTCTGAGTCTGTGTATGTGTCCTGCCTGTATATGTGTGTGCCCTCCGTGTGTGAGTGTGTGAATGTCTCAGTGCATGTGGGTGGGTGTGTGGTGACAGTACATACCGTAGTAATGCTGGCCACTTTGTTTAATTGCTCACTCCCCTTACTTTTCTTTCACATATACTAAGTCTTCCCATTTTCAAGATCTATTATTAAAAAATAACCACTCTGTAAATTCGAAAACCGCTCCCATAACTCAGCCCCTCATCACAGCAGCATTGCAATCTTGCAGCACCCTTACTTACAGATCTCAGGCCCCCCTCATCACAGCAGATTGCAATCTTGCTAGGCACCTTTACTCACAGATCCACGCCTCATCACAGCAGCATTGACAATTCTGCAGCACCCTTTACTTAATGATCATCATTAGCAGCCATTGCAATCTTGCCAATGCACCCTTACTATGAACTCATCACAGCAGCCATTGCAATCTGGTGAAGCACCCACTACTTAATGATCATCACAAGCAGCATTGCAATCCTCTGCCACAGCTACCACGACTGTATTGATCATCACCCGCAGCATGCACATCTCTCGCAGCAGCCCTTACTTACTGCATATCAGACAGCAGCATTGAAGCAACAAACTCTGCCAAGCACCTTACTTGTAGTAGATCTCAGCTCTCTCATCACAGCAGCATGCAATCTCTGCAGCACCCTTACTACAGCATCACCCCCAAGAAGGCAGAGCAGGTTACTTATTCACTGGCATCATTCAACATGCAATTTAAAGCTGGATTTGAAGTCTAAATTTTGATTAGAAAGCATACACTGTATGATAAGAAACAGGTGAAGGGGGGAGGGGGTCCGACGGAGGGGGAGAGGATGAAGGGATGGGGGTTTGTTTTAAAAGAGGATGAAGGGGACGGAGGGCGTGAGAGATAGTGATAGGAGGGTGGGGGGGGGACATGCGAGAGAGGATGAAGAGGAGGGGGTATGAGAGGACTGGGGGAATGAGAGAGAGGATGAGGGAGGGGTTAGAGGACAAGGGGGGAGTAGGAAGGTGAAGAGGACAAGGGGGGGAGTGGGGAGAGAGAGAGTGAGAGAGAGATGAGGAGGGCGGTGCAGTATTTGCTCGCCATTTTACAGTATGACTGCAGGTCAAGTATATAATAAATGACTCTGACTTGGCGTCATGTTGTTCTAAATTTTGACTCCAAGAGAATTCACCAATTTGCAAAGATTTGCACTATTTATATTCTATTTCCTATAACAACGCTCAGAAGGCGCCCTACCCACTCCCACCCATTCCTCACCATGCCCACCCATCCCTCCCACTCCCACCCTGATTCCTCCCACTCCACCACCATTCCCCTCCACACTCTCACCATTCCCTCCCACTCTCCATGCCATTCCAGCACACTCCCACCCATTCCTCCCACTCCCTCCACTCATTCCCGCCACACCCTCCGAAGACTCCTCCACCAGAGTTTTACGACAATAGAAATAAATAGAATATACTAATTGGTTTTGCAAATTGGTGAAATCGTTGCAGTGAAATTTAGAAAGAATGACATGTCAGGTCATTTATAAAATAACTGCTTCCCCCACCAACGATTTCTGCGCCGTCGCCACCGTTCACCTTGTGTCCAGATTTTGGACAAGCCAACCTGGCAACCCTAGATTAGAGGAGTGGGGGGGGGGGAGTGGAGGAGAGGGGGGGGGGAGTGTGAGAGATGGGGGGGGGGAGGTCGGGAGTGTGGAGATGGGGGGGCAAGCTTGTGCAGAGCTGGGGGGCCGGGGGAAGGAGTGCGAGGGGTCGCGCCACTGCGGGGGTGCCGGGACGACCCGCCCGGCGGGGGCAAGCGACTGACCGGGCGCGTCGTGGGTTCGGCCGGATCGGGGGCCCGGCATGTCGGGGCCGGCAGCTGGATCGGCGGGGCGAGCGGAATGTGGGGGGACGAAAGCGGTGGGGAGTGAACATGTGGGGGAGAACTAGAAGCTGATGAAGGGGCAGCATGTGGGGGAGACGCGGGCGAGGAGGGAGCTGTGGGCGGGGGGTGCACGACAGGGGAAGCATTGGGGAGACGCTGGACGAGGTGAGGAGGCCTTTGTGGGGGAGAAGATGATTGAGGTGAGGAGCGTGTGGAGGGAGAAGTGGAGAGGAGGGGAGCAGGGAGGGAAAAAGCTGGTGAGGAGTGAGTGCTAGGGGGAGAAAGAAGAAGAGAAAAAAGAAGAGGTCGAAGAAGGGAGCGTATGTGGGGGAAAAGCAGGTTGAAGAAGGAGCTGGGTGGGGGAGAAAGCTGATGAGGGGAGAAATGTGGGGAGAAAACGATGAGGAGGGAAGGAGTCTGTGGGTAGATGCTGGTGAGGAGGGGGCGTGTGGGGGAGAAGCTGGAAAGGGGGGGAGTATGGGGGGAGAAGATGAGGATTAGGGGACATGTGGGGAGAAGCTGGAAGAGGAGGACAGCGGTTTTAAAGTCAGGAAAAATGGAAGTATTTGCTAAACGAGCCTCGCACGAACATGTTTCTCTCAACTTAAGTTGCTGTGAAAGTGAGCGTGGGAATTTTGGCAACATTTGCCACAAAATTTAGCACTTTTTGCATAAATTATTTCACATAATTGATCCGATTTTGCCCAAATAGGCTGAGACAGGTCCTGGGGGGCCCCAGGAAATTCAGTGTCCTGTCTTTTTGTGTGGTGTGTTGTTCAGTGTGCTGCTGTGTGTGGGTGTATCAGGTCTGCCTGTGTGTGTTGTATATGTCTCAGTGTGTGCACTGGGTGTGTCTCGGGTTCTCAGTTGCTCTGACAGTGTGGTGTGTTGTCAGTTCGTGTGCTTGCCTGTGTGTGTGTGGCTCAGTGTGCTGCATTGTGTGGGTGCTCAGTTCCCCTGTGTGTTGTCTACATGTGTCCCGCCTGTGTGTGTGTGTCTCTTCTCAGTGTGTGCCTGTGTGGTGTCTCAGTGTGTGCCTGTGTGTGTGTTGTCTCAGTGTGCTGCCTGTGGATGTGTTCAGTGTGCTGCCTGTGGTGGTCTCAGGTTGTGCGCCGTGTGTGTGTTCAGTGTGTGCATGCCTGTGTGTTGTGTTGTTCAGTGTCCTTGCTGTGATAGTTTGTGCGTCTCAGTGTCCTGCCTGTTGTGGTCTCAGTAGTCCCTGCTGATGTGTGTGTGTCTCAGTGTTCATGAATGTGTAGTGTGTGTCCCAGTGTGTGCCCTGGTGTGTTGTGTTCAGTGTCTGCACTGTGTGTGTGTCTCAGAGTCAGGCCGTGTGTGTGCATCTCAGTTGTCCTGCCTTGTGTGTGTGCGTCTCAGGGTCCTGCCTGTGTGTGTGTGTAGTGTCTCCGCTGTCCTGTGGTGTGTGGTGTCTCAGTGTCCTGCCTGTGTGTGTGTCGTCTCAGTGTCCTGCCAGATGTGTGTGCAGTCTCAGTGTCCCGCCTGTGTGTGTGTGGTCCTCAGTGTCCTGTGTGTGTGTGATCGTGTGTATCAGGTCCTGTGTGAGTGTGTGTCTCCAGTGTCCTGCCTGTGTGTGTCGGTCAGTGGCCTGACTTGTGTGTGTGGTGTGTGGTCTCAGTGTCTTGCCTGGGTGTGTCTCGTGTGGTTGCCTGGGTGTGTGTCTAAGTTGCTGCCTGGGGTGTGTGTCCAGTGTGCTGCCCGTGTGTGGTGTGTCTCACGTGATGCGCCGGTGTGTGTGTATAGTGATGTCTAGCCTGTGTGTGCTCGTGTGAATGCTGTGCTGTGTCTTATCAGTGTGCTGCTGTGTGTGTGTCTCAGTGTCCTCGCGTGTGATGTGGGCGTTCTACACAGTGTCCTGCTGTGTGTCTGTGCTCAGTTTCCGCCCCCCCCCCCCCCCCCTGTGGATGGGTGAAAGTAGCAGTGTCCTGCCCTGTGTGTTGACATATGTGTATCAGTGTGCTGCCTGTGTGGTGTGTCTCAGTGTCTGCCTGGTGTGTGTCTCAGTGTCCTGCCTGGGTGTGTCGCGAGTATCAGTGTCCTCTGTTTGTCCCAGTGCGTCTCAGGTTCTGCCTGTGTGTGTGTGTTGTGTCTCAGTGTCCTGGTGTGTGTGTGTGTCTCAGTGATGTCCTGCAGGTGTGTGGCGTCTCAGTGTCCTGCTTGTGTGATGTGGTGTGCGTTCAAGTGTCCTGCCTGTGTGTGTGGTGTGTGGTCTGCAGTGTTGCCTGTTGTGTGTGTGTGTGTGTGTGTCTCAGGGTCTGTTGTGTGTGTGTGTGACTCACAGTGTCCTGCCGTGAGTTGTCTCAGTGTGCTGACTGTGTGTGTGTGTGTGTGTGTGTGTGTGTGTGTCTCAGTGTCCTGCCTGTGTTGGTCTCAGTCCTGCCTGTGTGTGTCTCAGGTCTGCCTGTGTGGGCGTCTCAGTGTCCTGCTGTGTGTGTGTGTGTGGTGTTGTGTGGTGTATCTGAGTGTAGTGGGTGGTCTTCCCAGGAAATAAGGCTGCGGCCCTTGCTCCTGGGAAATTACAGCCGGCCCGCGTCTTGGAAGGAAACTTTCATCTTAGACACATATATACAAATAAAATTTAGAGAGACATCTAAAGTTAATATCATCAGAGACGGCGTTCCCAAAAGGCGGCGAATCCCACAGGGCCGGCGTGACCACAGGGGCATTCAACACAGGCGGCGGCCATTCCCACAGGCGGCATTCCACAGGCCTTGCATTCCCCAGGCCGGCTATTCCCAACAGGCGCAATCCCACAGGCGGGCATTCCCACAGGCGGCATTCCACACGTGGCGTTGCCCAAGGCCAGAGAGCCGTGCCAAGGGGCCAATCCACACACGGCGGCAGTTGCCCACGGAGGGCAATCCCACAGGGTGCGTGCCCTCAGGCGGCTGTGCCAACAGGCAGCAATCCCACGGTGGCATTCCCACAGCCTAGCGGTGCCCATCAGGCGCATTCCCACAGGCAGCGTGCCCAAAGGCGGCATTCCCACAGGTGGAGTTTCTGCCCAACAGGTGCCGTGCCAACATGAGCGCAATCCACAGGCGGCATTTCCCAACAGGCGGACTGTGCCTCCACACTCGGCCGTGTAAATCCCCACAGGCGGCAATGGCGGCAATCCCAAAAGGCGCAATCGACCGCACAGGCGGCAATCCCACAGGCGAGCAATACACAGGGCGGCATTCCCACAGGCGGCATTCCCACAGGCGGCAGGCAATTCCCAAGTGGCTTGGCAAGTCCACAGGCGGCAAATCCACAGGCGCAAATCCCAAAGGCGGCATTCCCACAGGCGGCAATCCCAAAGGCAGGCAATCCCACAGGCGGACAATCCCACAGGGCAGAGCAAATCAAAAGGCGGCGTCACGTGGCCCAGAGGCGATCGGGCAATTCGGCGCTGGGCACGCAAGAATCTTCTCACAATTAATAAAGGAACCAAAGGAGGCGTGCAAAAAGGCGGACAATAATTTCCAACGGTGGCAAGCCCACAGAGCCTAATTAGGCCGGGGGCAATACCCACAGGCGGGCATTCCACAGGTGGCCAAGCCCACAGGCGGGCATTCCCAAGGCGGGTGCACACAGGCCGGACAATCCCACAGGCGGCAATCCCACAAGGCCTTCGCGAACAGACCGCAACTGTGTCGGATTCCCACAGGCGGCCTTCCCACAGGCGGCTGCTCTACGACAAGTGCGAGCATCATCCGAAAGGCGGCATCCCACTAGGCGCACATCCCACAGGCGGCAATGCGACACCAACAGGCGGCAATCCCACAGGCGGCGATTCACACACGGGACAACCCACGGCACCTCGCCACGCCCCGGACATTCCCACAAGGCGAGCAATCCAACAGGTATAGGCAGCAATCCCACGAGCGGCACAAAACTCCCACAGGCCAGAGTCCAGGCTATCGCACACAGGCTGGACATATCCCACCAGCTCGGCACACATATTGCCATCCACTACAGTGCGGACGGCAATCCCACAGGCGCAATCCCAGCGTCAGGCGGCTATGCACCAACAGGCGGCGAATAGTAGCCCACAGGTGCTGTGTGCCCGGCTGGCAATCACACGGAGTTAGGCAATCCCACAGGCAGGATGCACCCACGACCATCAGGGCGGAAAGAGCCCATAATGGGAGGCAATCCCCCAACGTGAGACAGGAGCCGTGCCGCGGCATTCTTCCCAGAGCGTGAAGCCACGCGCAATCCCACAGGCGCAGTCTAGGCGACTGCCCACAGCGGCTCCAGCGGATTCCTATGGACTTAATCACGTGACTCTTCTGTATTTAACAAGAAACGATACATCATCGACTCTGAGGCCAGCCGCATGGTTGGAAGATGAAGAGGCATTACGTGCTGGGCGAGCACCCATGTAGGTTCTATCGGCCAACCGAGCTACATTCTCCTTCTCCACGAATCCGCGTCGTTTGTCTTAGTACGACACAGAACCACAATCATGTTAATTAGAAGCGAGGCCCCTGGACGAGATACTTATCTATACAAGGTGACGACAAGGACGACAGGAGCCCCGTGATGTATCATCAGTCTAGCAGAACGGTCATTCAGACTGGCACGTAGGCCTTGACTCAACACAGACTCATCTGAAACCTTGTGGTCGCGAGGTAAAAGTCACGAGGACAGGCCGAGCACAGGCAGAGGAAGGCGAGCACAGGCAGAGGGACAGGCTAGCACTGAGGCACAGGACAGGCCGAGCACAGAGCGGACAGGCAGGGGACAGGCCGAGCGACAAGGCAGCGATTGTGGAACCCCATCCAGTGATGTGTGAGCTGTATACTGCTCCACAAAACACCGACTCAGTCAGGTGTTCCTTGGCCCTTACCGTTAACCCAAAAGTGTTATCTGCTTTGTTCTCCTCAAGACCCTCACCCCTGGTCGTCACACAGAACCCCTGTGAGCACGGGACTTGTGTCAAGTGACACAGAGCTATTTAATCGTACTCGCTATTTTCCAAACGTGGTCCCTAAAAAGTGTTAATATCTCCCCTCACTCCGCCACAGTTATACCTCCATCTCGCTGCCGCCAGGATCTTACAACGAGGGGTGCTGCTGCCCCTGTTTACTAGAAAACATATGTCCATTAATCACACAAAGACCTATTGCAGCAAAATGTGCCCGAAATGCAGCAGTTACGCTTCAAAATGTGCGCAGTTCAATTAGGCCCAAAGACACGCACTTATACATTTCAGATTTTAATTACAAAATGGACCAGTGCTTACAGAAAAAAAATAATGTTACAAGAAACATACGTTTGATCAAATATACTAAACAGGTTCGAGAGAGAATCTGAATACGTTAAGATCAGAGATCCCTCCAAACGGTCATGGATTTGTAATAAGAAGAATTCACTAGCGTCTTGTTGGCATAAACACTCTGCTGAATGTTAGAGGCATACCCAAATGCTTGGTTTAATGTTAAAAACCCCGGCAATTGAACTGAATGAGTCCAAATGCAACGCCTGAACTCCACCCTACAACAATCGCTATAGATATTAGAGCCTTAAGGCAGAGAATTAAAAAATCTGAGGTTTGTGAGTGTAAAATACCCCCATAACATTCTCTTCTATCACCCTAGGACACCACCTTTGCCCTATCACCCCTAGACACCACCTTTGCCCTACCCCTAGGACACCACTTGCCCTATCACCCCCTAGGACACCACTTTGCCCTAGTCACCCCTAGGACACCACTTTTGCCCTAGCACCCCTAGGACACCACCTTGCCCTATCACCCATGAGACACCACCTTTGCCCTATCACCCTAGGACACCACCTTTGATATTGCATGTGTATAATAAAATAAGATGTGTGAACACCCATCTTGTTAGAGGGCATCTTTAATGTGAAAGGTATATTGTTTGTAGCATAGGCCAACGGTCATTATATCTGGTATTATTATAATCAGGTGAGCCCTTGTCAGAAATACATCTTTCGTGGTCGTGTGAATTCTAATAGAATCCCAGATATCGGCTCTTTAGTAACTTGTACCGATGTGATGGCTTCCTGGCCATTCCCTCTTGTTTTACCCATATCACTTGAAGAATTCCGTTTAATGCGACCACAAAGATGTTCTCGTTATTGCCATGGTCAACAAGAGTTGTGGGTCTCGGGTTTAATGTCCCCACAATCCCAGACCTGTTTAATCTTAGATAATCCTCACTTTAGAAGACACAGAAAACAGGCAGGGTCGTTTGGCCTGGACCCAAATAAAACAAACCATGTATTTTTAAGATGTAACTTGTACTCGATTAACCTTTGGTGTGCCGGAGGGGTTAAGAATGCTGAATATAGATCGGCGCAGAGGTCGGATGTCACACTGCTTCATTGTCACACCCTGCGGCCGTTGTAACTCTTTAGCTTCCTATTTATTAGAACATGACTCCCTAGAGATTTTGTCTGATGTTTGACACAGCCAAGCCTGGGACAAGAGAAGTGTAGAAGGAGTGGACCAAATCAGCAGCAGCTTTTGTCCCTTGGACTGCTCAGTTTGAGCGTCCTCACTGATTCTGCCTTAGTCAAGCTGTTCCTTTTTAACCAACTAGGTAGGTTACTGCGATGTCCTTACCTCCTGACTATTTTGGGAAGATGCTGCTGTAGAAAGCGCGTTACTAACCCAGCCCCGAGGCTTCAGCCTGCGTCCCCAGTATGGGTGAGCCTCACGCATGCGTTTCTTATGGGCAGGACCAATATTGCCCCGGCAAAAAACTAACAAATGTTGCGCATGAGCAGACGTGAGTGCCGACTGCGCACAGCGAGAAACGAGCCCTGACTGCGCAATTGCGAATGGAGAGCACTGACTGCGCATGTGCGAAGAATAGCGAGCACTGACTGGCATTGCGAATTAGCGAGCACTGACTGCGCATGTGCGAATAGCGAGCACTGAGTGCGCATTGCGCATAGTGAGCACTGATGCGCATGTGCCCATAGCGAGCACTGACTGCGCATGCACGAATAGCGAGCACTGACTGCGCATGTGCGCATGGTGAGCGTCGGCTGCGCATGTTCGAATGGCGAATGCTGACTTGCGCATGCGTGAATGGCGAATGCTGACTGCGCATGCGCGAATGGTGAGCGCTGCCCTGCGGTGAATGGCGAGCACTCGCATGCGCGAATGCGCGAGCACGGACTGCGCATGTGTGATGGCGGCACTGACTGCGCATGTGGGAGGCGGACGCTGCCTGCGCATGCGCGAAATGGCGAGCGCGACTGCGCAGCGGGACTGGCGGCACTTGACTGAACAGGCGGGAATGGCGAGCGCTGACTGCGCAGGCGCAGCCAGCGAGATAGAAAAACCAGGACGTGGCCAGGAAGTCGGGAACCGGGACAAACGGCAAGTCTGGTCACCCTATTTACGAACCCTTCACGCCACAGCGCTCTGCAATGCGTTGCGTCATTGGACACTTTTTAACCTTGTGGTAGTTCAAAGCTCTAGACAGGGGCGGCCCAAGTCTCAGGGCCACCAACAGGACAGGTTTTCCAGAATATCCCTGTCTTCAGTACAGGTGGTCAATCAGGGCTCAGAAGGCTGAGCCATTCGTGCTGAAGCAGGGATACCATGCGAAAACTGACCTGTTGGTGCTCGAGGACTGGAGTTGGTCACTTCTGCTTTATTACATTTCCACCCCTCTATGTGAATATGCTATGTGGAGAATAAACAGTGTTGGTTTCACCCTGTGTGTGTAAGTATAATGCATACGCATGTCAAGTAAGTGAATTTTCCCTGTCAGTGTGTGTGTAAGTATCAAGTGCCTACAGCATGTAATAAGTGAATTCCCTGTCAGTGTGGTGTACGTAACAATGCATATGCAGATGTACAGTAATAGTGAATTTCCTGTCTGGTGTGTACGTATCAATGCATATGCATGTGTAATAAGTGAATGTCCTGTCGTGTGGTAGAGTAACAATGCATAGGCATGTAATAAGTGAAATTCCTGTCAGGTGTGTGTGTACGTAACAATGCATATGCCATGTAATAAGTGAATTTCCCTGTCTGTGTGTGATGTATCAATGGATACGCATGTAATAAGTGAATTTCCCTGTCGAGTGTGTGTATCGTAACAATGCATCTGCATGCATAATGTGAATTCCCTGTCTGTGTGTGTGTATGTATCAATTGGATATGCATGTAATAAGTGAATTTCCTGTCTGTGTGTGTACGTATCAAGGATATGCATGTAATAAGTGAATTCCCTGTCTGTGTGTGTACGTATCAATGGAATATGCATTGTAATAAGTGAATTTCCCTGTCAGTGTGGTGTACTTATCAATGCATATGCATGTAATAAGTGAATTTCCCGTCAGTGGTGTGTACGTATCAATGCATACGCATGTGATAAGTGAATTTCCCTGTCTGTTTGTGTACGTATCAATGCATGCATGTAATAGTGATTTCCCTGTCTGTGTGGTACGTATCAATGCATATGCTGTAATAAGTGAATTTCCCTGTCTGTGTGTGAGGTAACATGCATATGCATGTATAAGTGAATTTCCTGTCTGTGTGTGTACGTATCAATGCATATGCATGCAATAAGTGGGAATTCCCTGTCTGTGTGTAAGTAGTAACAATGCATATGCATGTAATAAGTGAATTCCTGTCTGGGTGTGTACGTATCAATGCAATGCATGTAATAAGTGAATTCCCTGTCTGTTGTGTGTACGTATCAATGCTATGCATGTAATAAGTGAATTTCCTGTCTGTGTGTGTACGTATCAATGGATATGCATGTTGTAAAAGTGAATTTCCCTGTCTGTGGTTGTAGTATCAATGCATATGCATGTAATAAGTGAATTCCAGTCTGTGGTGTGAGTAACAATGCATATGCATGTAATAAGTGAATTCCCTGTCTGTGTGTGTGAGAAAAGCAATATGCATGAATAAGTGAATTCCCTGTTGTGGGTGTGTAAAAGATCATATGCATGTAATAAGTGAATTTCCCTGTCTGTGTGTGTAACAATGCATATGCATGTAATAAGTGGGTGTTACATGGACCCCACGTATTTCTGATAATCCTCAATATTATAATGATTGTACGATGTCACGTGTTGAATTCGGATTCCCATTCCATGTCTCAGGGCGGGTCTGTAACTCTGCCCTTCCCCATTATCTCCTAGCATACAGTGCTTCGTCGGCAGCCAGGGATTCTGGGTAATGACATCGTCAATGAGCACTCACAGTAGCAGCACTGTATGCTAAGAGATAATGGGGAATGGCAGGTTGCAGACCAGTCTGAGACATGTTCATGTGCTTACAAGTGATATTTTTATTTGCTGTACAGTGGAGGCACTAAAAGCTGTCTGTGAGTAGGTTTACTGGCTCTGCACTTTAACCTTGAATCGTTTCGCGGCCTTTTGGCCCAGATCAGGTGTAGTTTCTGTCCTGTGAAGGGGGGGATCTCTCCAGGCTGCACTTCATCCTCTGGCCAGGGCCGGGAAGTGGATTCAATGAGACCGGGGATTTTAGTTTGTTGCACCCTAGGATTGGTAAACCTGGCGAGTTCACGACACTGCACCTTTGGGTTGTGATGTGAAGACATCACTGGAGCTCCATGCACCACGCACCACACAGCCACGGACCATGCACCACGTACCACGCAGACACAGACCCTTACTGTTTCCTTTTGGCTTGAGGACGCACAGATTTTTTTTTTAACCCTCCTTGGCCTTTTTTTCGGGGCGTATTTTGGGCACTCCCTGCACAGCACAGACGCACTCAGCTCTCTGGATTTTTGTCTTTGTTGCACGGTTGGTGATTCCAGTCACCAGTTTTTCTTCGGGGGGAGAGTAAGGACAGTGAACCTGTCTGTAACCGCCCCTCTCTCCTCGGGGAGAAAAGATTATGTGGGGACAGTAGTCTTCGGCCGAACACCCTTTGGTCCTCGGACCCTTCTGTCTGGCCTTTTGGCCGAGAAGGGAACGATCGAGAGGAGACTGAATCTTCCACTGAAGACTCCACGGAACAAGCCACAAATCATCTGACCCTTTCTGGCTGAGGATATGCTGGGTAGATCAAGGACTGGAACGACCTTCGGAGAGGGCAGTCACAAGGGTTACGCACCCGGTACCACAAATTTGTGGACCATGTTCCTAGATTGATGTGAGACACCCTCACAAAAAAGGGGGAAAAAAATAGCTGTCTGTGAGTGGGGTTACTGGCTCTGCACTTATTTAACCCATGCTGTGCTGAAAAGCTGTGTAATGCGGCAGTGATAAGCTTACATGTTAAAATGGACACGAAGCTGAAGGTGACACTGTGCTCATGTGCGTGTGATTTCCCAGAATCCCTGGCTGCAGTGGAAGCATTGTATGCTAAGAGGTAATGGGGAAGGGCAGGGCTGCAGAGCTGTCAGGCGTGAATGTGCCCACACGTGGTATTTGTATTTGCTGTACTGTACACTGTAAGGTGGGGGGTGACACTTTTTTACCCACTATAACCTATATAATGTGTGGTTAGAACAGATGTTAAATTAGAAACAAACATTCAAGATGGTGTTTACATTTCTAGAAAACGGACAATGCTCTCACTTAACTGCAGCTCCCATATTAGTGGGACTCCAAAACGTGGCCAAGCTAAGCTGAAATGTTCACGCCAGAGTTAAATGGATATAAGTAGTAGACAGCACTCAATGAAAAAAATAAAGGCTAATAAAGTGTGGGTGAGTGGTGCAGCGGGAGCAGGGTAGGCCTCAGCCCTCCCAGGTAGTACTAACAGAAACAGTCGTTCCCAGCACTCACTGACAGAATAGTCTGATGCTAAACAAAAATAAGGACATGTAATATGGAAACATATCAGCGCAATTTGATGTACATTGGGAGATGTGGGAGTCATTGTAAAAAGGAGATAATTACCCCCGGTGCAGAATGACACCTGTGGGGAAAGGGTATGTAGCGCACTTTCCCCCACCCCCTGGGAGATATGGCGGCTACTGTGTGTTACCTGTGGCTCACAGGAGGCCTGAACCTCCGCTGCAGGAGCCTGGGGTGTACCATCTCCGTCTGGTGACAGCGCCTCCACCTGTGCGGGATCCTATCAGTGTTGGATAACCCCGTGCAGGACACTATGTAAGTAATACACACTGGTGTGGTATAACAAGTTTACTGAACACATACGAAGAGTAATAACAGAACTACTCAGGCCTCACAGGGCCGTACCCACCACACCGTGTCCACACCCCGGTGGGGTTTACCCCAAAGTACTGAGGTGCCCCTGAGCACCCAACCACCCTGGTGTCCACAGTGTCAACCCACCCAAAGTGTGTGTGACAGCGCTGCCCACACCCGTGTGTTTCTGTTGGTGCACTTGTAGATGGGGATAGCTGCTCCGGCACCCGGCATCACCGACAGAAGAGAACCGTCTGTCCCATGGCGTCGTTGTCAGTGAAGGTGTCCGTCTCCACGTGGCGTGGTATCCGGAAGGAGTGTCCCACCGGGAAGATAGTCTCTGTGCCTTGCGGTGGTGGTCTGGTCCAAGACCACAGGCCGCAATTGCTGCGCGCATTCTGATGTGTCCCTGACACTAATGGTGCTAAGCGGGGCAGTGTCCCTGTCTAAGGGGCCTGTCCCTATAGCAGCCACAAGCTATGTGGGAGTCGGGGCCTAGCTGGGCCTAACAGGGTGTCTCAGGCCTAGTGCAGGAGCCTCAGGCACCCTGCACATACACACCCTACCCCTTCCTCGTCCCAGCTCTGACTAGCGTGGTCTCCAGCGCGCAAAATGTATCCTCTTTGGTCGCAGGTGAATCCGGCCGCGCAATTGGCTGCTTGCCTGCACCTGACTAACAGCCCCAGTGCCTTCTGGGGGCTGTAGTCTCCGCAGAGCCCTGCGCCTCTGTAACTAAAAGATCCTCTGCGCATGCGCGCGCAACCTCAACATGGCAGTGCCATGCAATGGGAGCCGCCGGGATCCTCCGGTGATGCAGTCACCACTCCACACCTCCCCACAACACTGCCCGCACTTGCTGCCCGCTACAGCCGTAGGTAAGGGCTTACAGGGGGCCAGGGGGGTCCCGGGCTATAGGTACAAAGGAGGATAAGGGATAGGGGAAATGAGGGGAGGGAAAACAAAGGGGGGGGTGTGGAAAGGGGGGGGGGGAGGCAAAAAATGGAGGGTGTACAAATAAAAGGCAAATAGAGGGGGGCAACATTTCAGGGATAGACCCCTTTTTCTGGCCCGTTCCCTACGATCTGTGAGACCACAGGTACTTCCCTCTCTCCTAACCTCCAAAAATGTAAGATTAAAGGAACAAGTGCAACCACCAGGCCCTCTATGGGAGTGAGCCCAAGCTTACCAAAATGGGTCTAGAAATAGCATTAGCCCTGGTTAGGACACTAGGGGGTCTAAATGGACAAAGTCTGGCTTCCAAATGCAGAGTCCGGGTAACTCTCTCAGACGCACCAAATCGTGAGCTAGTTACTCTATAGCCGGGACTGGTTTTCTTGCACTAACTTTCCTCGTGTGCTGTTTTCTGACCAGTGTTAGAATCTGGCCGGAAGCTGGTCAGTTATCCGGACTCTGCATTTGGAAGCCAGACTTTGTCCATTTAGACCCCCTAGTGTCCTAACCAGGGCTAATGCTATTTCTAGACCCATTTTGGTAAGCTTGGGCTCACTCCCATAGAGGGCCTGGTGGTTGCACTTGTTCCTTTAATATTGCATTTTTGGAGGTTAGGAGAGAGGGAAGTACCTGTGGTCTCACAGATCGTAGGGAACGGGCCAGAAAAAGGGGTCTATCCCTGAAATGTTGCCCCCCTCTATTTGCCTTTTATTTGTACACCCTCCATTTTTTGCCTCCCCCCCCCTTTCCACATCCCCCCCTTTGTTTTCCCTCCTCTCATTTCCCCTATCCCTTATCCTCCTTTGTACCCTTTCCCCACAGGTGTCATTCTGCACCGGGGGTAATTATCTCCTTTGTACAATGACTCCCACATCTCCCAAATGTATATCAAATTGCGCCGATATGTTTTCATATTAAAAGTCCTTATTTTTGCGCATCATCAGACTATTCTGTCAGTGAGTGCCGGGAACCGGTTTTTCTGCTAACACCTGTAGTCAGCTTCACCATCCAATGCTGTTAGATTGGAGTTTAGATAATACTGACAAAAGCATCAAAGAGTTTCTCTTCCTCTCCCCAAGGCCTAACCCTTTCAGCCCCTCGGCCGCCGGCCCCATTCTGTTACTGTCTTGTAGTCTTGTTGGAGGGAGGGCAGATTTAAATACTTAGCAGCAATGAATGAATCTCAAACCGTTCCCATTGTAGGAAACACAGGCAGCCCAGCTAGTGACTTTAACAAAGAAGGGATTGTAGTAGCAGACACGATTCACAGGGTAACAGCACTTCACATGGTCGTTTCAAAAGGTACAGAAAGGGGATTTGGGGAATAATCTCTCAGCTGCTGGAATCTGCAATAGATGGGTGTCGCTCATTGCCTGAGTTATAGATTGACATAAATCAGAATATACCTATTAAAATGCTATTTTGGGTCCAGAGGTTGAACATTTGACTTAGACTTTGTGTACATTGGGGTTGGGATGCTGTTGTGACATGTAACATTTGCTTCCTATGTATTCAGTCAACAAAAGGTTTATAAATGACACCCTTCTAGTCCTAGTGACATACTTCACTGTGAAATCCTTTCCTTTTGGACATATATTGGGGTCCAAACTTGATGTTTGCTGCAAGGTAACAGTGTCCAACACCAAACACTCAGATATATGTTATCTGTACAGGATCAAAGACTTCTCTGCCACAGTAACACTGCACATTCCCCCAGCTATCTTGCAACATTAGAATACTATATACAGTAAGTGGTAAGTATGAATGCAGTGAATGTCCCAGCTATAATTTCCTGCCCATGCAGCTGCAAATACCAAGCGCTCACAGCTAGCTCTGCATATACAGACTTGGGTTAGAGCTCAGCAGATGGGAATACCGTGAGCATCACTGGTACAGGGGTACACTAGAAAAAACTATATATATATAGCCACAGCTAGATGTAACAAGGGAAATACAAGATCAAATTACAGGCAAAGGGCAGTTTCAAGAGCAGGGAAAATAAAACATGACAGACGTCTAGAAAATCCAAATGAGCACAATAAAAACAATAGCAAGATCCACATATAAAACATGGAACAAGTCCTGAGTGTAATGATCAAAATGCAAGATTAACTCGGAAAATGCAAGAGAACTTCAGGCACAACGAAAAGAAAGATAAGCAGGCTGCACATCGGGTAAAACAAGGAGAATACAAGATCAGCTCATAGATAAAATGCATAGAACATTCCACAGGCACGAGGAAGCAAGTCAGAACTGGGACATACAATGAGAGGACCCTATATACCAGGAATTCGTGCCATGGGAGGACCCCATACACCAGGAATCCATACAATGAGAGGACCCTATACACCAGGAATCCATACAATGAGAAGACCCTATACACCAGGAATACATACAATGAGAAGACCCTATACACCAGGAATCCATACAATGAGAAGACCCTATACACCAGGAATCCATACAATGAGAAGACCCTATACACCAGGAATACATACAGCAGACATTCATCAAGTACATTGATCAGGGAGCCAGAGGGATTCTTCCCCTATAACAATATGAAAGTGTAACTTACTTGGACCTGAGCAGCCACCAGCCAGTCCTGATAATCCTCTCCTCTGGTCTCTACAGATCCTGCTCCATCCTGACTGCGGGTCTCTGGAGCATGTCCTGGCTCCCGAGCTGTGCTGCTGCTCTGTGCTTATTGTGGGGAGGTATCTCTGTGCTGCTGCTCTGTGCTTATTGTGGGGAGGTATCTCTGTGCTTATTGTGGGGGATGTATCTCTGTGCTGCTGCTCTGTGCTTATTGTGGGGAAGTGTCTCTGTGCTGCTGACTTTTCACAACAAACCTTGGTGACCTGCAGAATGGGGAGAGGCTCAGCTGTGAGGGGGGTTTAAAAGCAGCACACGGGACACGTGTGGGGGAATTCAGGGCTGCAGACAAACTCTCCTTCACCATCCCACCCCACTCCCAGGGATCCCTGCCAGGGCTGCAGACAAACTCTCCTTCACCATCCCACCCCATTCCCGGGGATCCCTGCCAGGGCTGCAGACAAACTCTCCTTCACCATCCCACCCCACTCCCGGGGATCCCTGCCAGGGCTGCAGACAAACTCTCCTCCACCATCCCACCCCTCTCCCGGGGATCCCTGCCAGGGTTGCAGCTGGATCCTTCCTATGGACTCCCCATGAATCCTAACCCTGCATATTGACCTAATCTCTGAGTCTACACCTGCAGACTAAGCCCCACGCTACAAACTCCCACCACAAAGGGGGCGGCAGGGGACTGGGGAGAGGAGACTGTGTCCAGTAGCCAAGTATACTGCATGAAGGTGGTTTATTGTGCAGTGGCGGTTGTGCTGTGCACCTGTGTGTTACCCATACAGAAGGTTGTGCTGTGCACCTGTGTGTTACCCATACAGAAGGTTGTGCTGTGCACCTTTGTGTTATCCATACAGAAGGTTGTGTTGTGCACCTTTGTGTTACCCATACAGAAGGTTGTGTTGTGCACCTTTGGCTGTCAGCCTGCGGGAGATGGAGGGGGCTTGCGCCGCCGGGGGGGAGCGGGTGATGTTCCTCCATCTGCCCGATCCCTGTGGCTGTCAGCCACAGGGATCGGGCAGACCTCCATCTGCCCGATCCCTGTGGCTGTCAGCCTGCGGGAGATGGAGGGGGCTTGCGCTGCCGGGGGTGAGCGGGTGATGTGCCTCCATCTGCCCGATCCCTGTGGCTGTCAGCCTGCGGGAGATGGAGGGGGCTTGCGCTGCCGGGGGGTCTTGTAAATAGATTTATGTGTGTAACGGGTATTCCCCCCCCCCCCAATCGCAGATATAGTGTGGGGTGCAAGGGAACATACGAGGTTACCATAGGTGTGGTGCATTACCTGTTGGCTCGCAGGAGGGCTGAGCTTCCGCCACGGGGAACCTGGGGCAATTATACTAGGGGTACTCACTTACAACGATGCAGCGCCTCCACCTGCGATGGCTCCCACCAGAGGGGGAGTGGTTCCTCGCAGGACAATCAATAATACCATACACAGTGAGTTATATATTAACTGGTGACTTTACTAACAGACACAACAACATAGAATAACATATCAGAACCGGTGTCCCTCTCTCGAGGAGACACTTACTGCGACGTCCAGCAGGACGCTTCCCCAACACCAAGTGATCCCACCCAGTGTCCAAAGAACCCCACCCAATGTCCCGCACTCTTGCAGAGAGAGGCAATGGGTGACTGCGCAGTCACTATTTATACTAAGGGCCCGTTGGTGCACTTGTGTGTTAGATAGTACCTGCCGAGCACTCCCGTGCTCGGATCTCCAACTGGCTTCGCAAAGGATCCGTCGTGTGATGGTTCCGTCTGATCCTACACCGGACTCCTTTGTACACAAGGACCGCCAGGGCGATCCCACTCTGGAATAGTCTCTGTGGACCCCAACGTGGGTCCGAACCGCTTCACAGGAACCGCAGCGTCCGCTGAGTCCCTATCTAATCATCCCTACCATGACAGGATCCCTAACATAGGACCTGTCGCTACAGCACTAAATGACACACGCTATACTATAGGCCGTCCCTATAGCACAGCAACCTGTAATGGCTTTGGGGAAACTCCTAGGGGCCTACAGGGGTTAATGACCTGTCCCACTCCCCCAACTCTTCCCAGCCCTGACTGTTACTAAACTAATCCAAGCGCCTGCAGCAACAAGCTGTGACCCACTGGATGTGTGCAGCCAACATGCTACACAACACTGTGCCTGCCTGTCAGACCTCACAGCACTGACCGCCGTGACTCTGACAAGGCAGCACTACACTAAGGGCAGCGTCCCTATCTTGGGCCTCCCTCAGCACTTACCCACTAACCTAGTGGGGAGTTGGGGCCTACCTGGGGGTGTGGGTACCTATATGGGTGCAGGAGCTGCACTCGCTCCCCGCACCCTTCCTTCCCTCACAGCTCCCTGACTCCAACTCACTTAACTGATATCTATCAGTACATGCAGCAACCCCTGCAACTTAACACTAAGTCCGCTGCTGCCTTTCTTCCCTTCTGTTCCCCAGCTCCCACTAATGCAAGTGGCAGGGTCCCTAACCTGAGGGCTGTTCCTGGGAACACTCACCTTACTGGGGAGCTGAGCTATCTCGGACCCTGGGGATACTGGCCTAGTACAGGGAGTCCCTGACTCCTGTACCCTACCTCCTTCCCTGTGCTGCTCCGGTCTCTCCTGACTAACGTGGCCTCAGCGCGCGAAATGTATCCACTTGCATTCTGAGGCTTCCTAAGCCCAATTGGCTCCCTGGTGTCACATGGGGCATACAGAGGCTCATGGGATCTGTAGTCCCTGCTCAGAGCCTTCCCTGAATGGCTAGGGGTTCGCGGGCTTTTTCCTACCTCTCCTGCGCCTGCGCAAGCTATCTGGGACTGCCTCAACCTTTCCCTGACTAACCTCACTCGCGCGCGACTTCGCCCTGACTCTGGGGCTCTACCTGCGCATGCGTGACCACTGCACATGCGCGAGCTAAGGGGCAATGGCGGCGCCCTCTCCGCCCGGCTCCGAGAGCGCCGGGAGCCCTGTGACGCGCGTGCGGCCTTGGCAACTGCCCGCACGCGTCCCCGGCAACCCCCGAGCCGGGACCTGACCGCCCTCTCCCCTGCCATCGCCGGACGGAGCCGCCATTGGACGCGGCGGCCCCCGCGATCAACAGCTAGGTGAGGGGGGCACTGACAGGCTGGGGAGACCTGGCTACATATATATATAAAAATAGAACAGGAGGCGGTGCACTGCTACCATCAGGGTAAAAAGGAAACGATATCTTCACGCAAATTGACTGAATAATAGGTTGTTTTATTTAAGTGCATATACACTAAAAAAGGGCTACAGAGCTCACTCTTTTTACCCTGACGGCAGCAGTGCACCGCCTCCTGTTCTATTTTTGTTTGATTCTCCCGGCTTGGAGCACGCTATACGTCACTTCCGGTCCAGAGATCTTGACGTCATCGCTGGATGGTGGACGCCGAACGCCGAGTGCGGACCAGTGACCCGTCGTGTCAAGAAAGTGAGTGCCTTTACTCCTCCATCTATCCCCCGTGTATACCTCTGCTGTGAGGTCATCTGGCTCAGATACAGCACCGGGTTTAGTGAGGCAGTGGCGGAGGGTGGCGGCGAACTTAGCTGTTTAGTTCCTTCTCAGGGGACGCAGCGGTTGTGCTGCCACATTGCCTCTCTACCACACTCCAGCCCCTACCCGTGTGACGCTATGGGACTTGAGCAAGTGGGGTGATTATTAACCATTTATTACACAATGGGATTCTGAACGGAAGTGTACTTTATATATGTTTATGCAGTTCATTTATACTGGACGATTAGTATTGATAGCACACAATTGGTAGCATCAGTATTTCCTTGAAGCAATTCTGGGTTTTTCTTACATATATATATATATATATATTGGCAGTGCGCAGTGTCTCAGGCCGTGGCAGGGTGCTGGGTGGGTGAGGGTGTAACTACGTATATATATATATATAAAACAAAACAAAAATAATAAAGGAGCGCCTAATGGAGTAACCTGCC
>WSYH01006689.1:0-36770 GCA_036426205.1 Ascaphus truei
AGTTCATCTTGTCATAGTGGGTCCAGATGAAATACTGTTGTGTGGACCCAGTACGTTTCCATTTTCCTATTTGCATAAGTGTATTATCATTCGACTGATAGGACACTGGGTTTCCTTTGTCCACAACTCAGAGATCCATCCGATAACAGTATGTATCCCTCATCTACAGAAACATCGGGATTGCAGTTCACGTGGAGCAGCTTGAGTGGGGACTGTCATTATCAGGTCAAGTGGCAATGCCATAACATGGTGATAAATGCATGCCGAGGTGGACATTCTGTGGCGGAAGAGGTTTACACATCACCACAAAGGACTATACAGAGCTTCCCAAGGACCAATCATTCATAACCTCAAGTGATGGATAATAAGAATCCAATGTGATTGGTTGAGGTTGAGAGTTATCTTTGTACACTAGATAATGCTGCATACAGTGATACATTGTATCTTCTCATTACCGTATATAAAAACACCTTCTTATCTGAGCTATTCTGCACACTTTATATAGTCTTGTTGCCAAATCAGGAAATAATGTTATCCTATTCAATTGTAAGAAGGTAATTTCAAGAAGAGAACTCTGAGGAGTTTTCAAAAGCCCTGTTTACTTTATTCTTCTATGTAAGAATTTAAAATTGACCCACATAACTAAAAAATGATACGTACACTTTCTCAAATCGCTTTACTTTTAACAAATAATTGGAAGCTACTGTCACGGGTTTACAACAAGTCACTTAACTGGAGCCAGGAAAAAGGTAAAATTATTTTGAGACATACTACCTTGAAGGTTATGGTTCTTGAAAGTGAGCCGGCCGGCATATTTTAGAGAAAATGAGGAGGAAGAGATTTCACCAGCAAAAAAGCAAAGGAAAGGGTTCTTACAGTAAAGGGCAGAAAAAAGGTTGAATTTCATTACCATGAAAGGTGATGGCAGGTACAATAGATATCTTCAAAGAAACGGTTTTTTTTTTTTAAAGTCTTTCTAGAAAGTAAAGGTACACCAGAAGAAAACCAAAATAAGTACAATATCGGGAAGGATGTTGATCCAGGGAGAAAACTAATTGGCCATTATCGGAGTCCGGAAGGAAATTATTTTTCAACTGTTTATTTAAGGACATGATTTGATAATATTTCAATGTGGGATTTTTTTTTTTTTTTACCTTTTCTCTAATTTTTAAACATAGTGTAGGTTGATTGAAACTCGAGGGCCATATGTAGTTTTTCAACCCTCATCTAATCTGATAATATGTAGAAAAGATGGCCCCCAAAAAAATGATTTAAACCTACCACAAATCCACTTCTTTTAACAACAAGAATGGAAGCCCGGGGACGAGGGAGAAAGGAAAAGCCATAATCCTGTTTAACCAATAATTCACTTAAACAAGGGCTAGAAAGGCTAAACAACTATTTCAGGGAATACAACATGAAGAGTATTGTTCCTGAAATGGAAGCGCTTTTTAGAGAAATTCATTAAAATAGGAAAGCAGGAAACAAAGTAATACTGTAGTTATCAGTCACTTTGTCATAGTGCGCTCCAGACTGAAATACCTGTGTGCGACCCATGATCTATTAGTAGTTAGTGGTATTACCTATTTGACAGGACACTTGTCCTTTGCCACACAGAGAAAGAGGATCCCTCCGATCAACAGCTACATCTTCCGTAGCAACCGAAACATCGCGGGATTGCCAAGTCAAAGAGTGCAGTCCACAGGTGCGGGGGACTGGTAATTATCCAGGTCAATTGGAAATGCCCATTAAATGGTGCTAAACTGCTGCGAGGGGACCTTATGTGGGAAGAGGTTACACACACACAAAAGGACAGATACAGAGCTTCCCCAGGACCAATTCATTCATAACCCCTACAGTGCTGGATAATAAGACTCAATGTGTTGGGTTTTGTTGAGAGTTTACTTTTTACACTAGATAATGCTGCTATTACATGATCACACTTGACCCAGTATTTCTCCAATTATACAGTATAATCATAAAACTTCCTTATATGAGCTATTTATTGCATTAGAGTCTATTGTCTTTTTTGACCCAAATACATGAAACCTACGTTATCTTCTTTCATTTTTAAGGAAGTATATACTTCAAAGCGAAGAGACCTCTGAGTTCAAAAGCTCTGTTTACTCTCATTCTCTATTAGAACTCTAATATGGGACCCCCTAAAAATGATTCGTAACCTTCCACAAATCCACTTTATCCTTTTACACAAAAATAGTGGAAGTAATGTCATGTTAACAACAATTCACTTAAATGAGCAGACAAGGGTAAAATGATTTCGCAAATACAACCTGAAGAGAGAGTTATGGTTTTTTGAAATGTGATGCCGGCATTTAGAGAAAGAGTTAAAATGGGAAAGCACCGGTAGAGTCATAGGTACCACCGGTCATCTTGTCATAGTGGCGTACCAGACGGAAATACTTGTGTGGGACACCAGTTTCCAATTTTCCTAGTTGCAGTAAGTAGTATTACCTTCTATGATAGGACATGGTCCTTTGTCACACAAAATCAGAAGATCATCCGATAAGTGTATCCCTCATCACAGACACATCGTGGATTGCCAGTCGTTGGAGAGCAGCTTGAGGTGGGGGAATGGCTAATTATCACAGGTCAATGGAAACTGCCATTACATGGTGCTAAATGATGGAGGTGGACATTCTGTGGGAAAGAGGTTACACATCACACAAAGGGAATATACGAGCTTCCAGGAACATCATTCATAACCCCTAAGTGATGGATAATAAGACTCCAATGTGTTGGGTGTGTTGAGAGTTTATCGTTTTTACACTAGCTAATGCTGCTCTTACAGTGATTACATTGTATTTCTCCATATACAGATATATAATAAACATTCTTACTCTGAGCTATGTCTGGCACACTCTATATTGTTCTTTTTTGCCAAATCAGACCTAATGTTATTCTTTCATTTTTAAGAAGGTATATTTCAAGAAGAGACATTGAGTTTTAAAAGCCCTGTTTACTATTATTCTTCCCTATCTAAGAACTTTAACAGTGACCCCCTCCAAAAAATGACGTACCCTTCCTCAAATCGCTTTCTCTTTTAACAACATATTGGAAGCTACTGTCAATGTTTAACAACCATTCACTTAAGGAGCCAGAAAGGTTAAAATTTATCTTTGCGATACTACCGAAGGTTATGTTTGAAATGTGATAGCCGGCATATTTTAGAGAAAATGAGGAAAGAGGAAAGGAGATTTCACCAGCAACAAAGCAAAGGAAAGGGTTTCTTACAGTAAGGGCAGATAAAATGTTGAATTCATTACCCATGAAAGGTGATGGCAGGTTGACAATAGATATATTCAAAGAAACGGTTTTATTTTTTTTAAACGTCTTCTTTTTAGAAGTAAAGGTACACAGAATAAACCAAATAAGTAAATATGGGAAGGAGTTGATCCAGGGAGAAACCTAATGCCATTATCGGAGTCCGGAAGGAAATTATTTTTCCCCTTTAAGACATGATTTGAAAAAAGTAATTCAATGGGGATTTTTTTTTTTTTTTTTACCTTTCTCTAAATTTTTAACATAGTGTAGGTTTGACATCGATGGGCATATGTAGTTTTTCAACTCATCAATCTTTAATTATGGTATAAAAGATTGGCCCCCAAAAAATGATTAAAATAACAACAAATCCATTCTTTTAACAAAAGACTGGAGCCATCATCCCTGGTTAACAATAATTCACTTAAAGGAGCTAGAAAGGCTGAACCACTATCAGGAAATACAAACATGACAGAAAGGTCGAAATGATTCGAAGCGGATTCTTTTAGAGGAAAAAAGTCATTTTAAACAGGACCAGCAACAAAGTCATCTGTAAGTTATCAGTCACTTTGTCATCTGGCTCCAGACGGACCTACCTGTGTAGGGACCGTATCATTATAGTAAGGTTGTATTACCTATCTTGACAGGACACTGGTCTCTTTTGCCACCAGAAAAGAGGATCCCTACGATAACAGTAATATCGTACTCACAGACACATCGCGGATTGCAGTCCAAGGTGCAGTCCACAGGTGGGGACTGGTATTATCACAGGTCAATTGGCAACTGCCATTACATGGTGCTAAATGCATGCGAGGTGGACATTCTGTGGGAAAGGTTAACATCACACAAAGACTATCACAGGAGCTTCCCAGGGACCAATATTCATAACCCCTCAGGTGAGGAACTAAGAATCCATGTGTTGGGTGTGTTGAGCGTTATCTTTTTTACACTAGATAATGCTGCTATATACAGTGATTACATTGTATTTCTCCCATATACAGGATATGCATAAACACTTCTTATATGAGCTATTTCTTGCATAAGTCTATGGCTATTTTTGACCCAATCCATGAACCTAATGTTATCTTTTCATTTTTAAGAAGGGATACCAAGAAAGAGACCTCTGAGTTTTCAAAAGCATGTTACTATATTCTTCCTTATCATTAAGAACTTAATATTGACCCCCTAAAAAATGACGTACCCTTCCACAAATCCGCTTATCCTTTAACAAAATTATTGGAAGTACTGTCAATGTTTTAACAACAATTCCACTTAAATGGAGCCAGAAAGGTTAAAAATTACTTTCGCAAATACAAACCTGAGAGTTATGGCTTTTGAAATGATGCCGGCTTATTTTAGAGAAAATGAGGAGGAAGGAGATTTCACCAGCAACAAAGCAAAGGAAAGGGTTCTTTACAGATAAGGGCAGAGATAAAAATGTTGAATTAATTACCCAGGAAGGCTGTGATGGCAGGTCACAATAGATATCTTCAAAAGAACGGTTAAAAAGTTTTTTAGACAAGTAAAAGACACAGGAATACCAAATAAGTAAATATGGGAAGGCTGTTGTGATCCAGGGAGCAGAAAATCTAATTGCCATTATCGGAGTCAGTAGGAAAATTATTTTCCCCTTTGGAGGACATGATTGGGGGGTTTTGCTAATATTTCAATGGGATTTTTTTTTTTGTACCTTTCTCTAATTTTTAACCTACTGTAGCTTGAACTCGATGGACATATGTAGTTTAAACATCATTATATGTATTACGGTATAAAAGAGTGGCCCTCAAAAATGATGAAAACATACAACAACATCCATTCTTTTAACAAAACGATGGCAGCGACATTAATCCCTGCTATCCACAATATTCACTTAAATGAGCCAGAAAAGAAAAGGATAACACTATTAGGAAATACAACCTGAAGGATATTGTTCTGAAATGTGAAGCGGCTTCTTTAGAGAAATTCATTAAAAATGGACAGAACAAAGTCATGACGGTAGTTATCAGCACTTTGTCATTAGTGGCTTCCCGAATGAAAACTGTGTAGGACCATGATATCTATATTAGATAAGTTTTGTATTACCTATCTTGACAGCGACACTGGTCTTTGCCACACCAGGTAGAGGATCCTCCGATAACAGTACATATTCCGTACACAGACACATCGCGGATGCAGTCCAAGGTGCCGTCAAGGTGGGGACTGGTTAATTATCACGGTCCAGTGGGCAATGGTTCTATAACATTGCGCAAAATGCATGTGAGGTGGACATCCTGTGGGAAGAGGTTCACATCACCACAAAGGACATATACAGATTTCCCAGGACCAATCAGTGCATAACCCCCAGTGCTGGACTAAGACTCCAATGTGCTGGGTGTGTTTGAGAGTTTTATCTTTTTACACTAGATAATGTGCTATACAGTGATACATTGTATTCTCCATCTACAGTGTATCATCAAAACTTTTATAGAGCCGCTATTTTGATAAGTCTATTGTCTAGCAATGGTGACCAAATCCACGACCTAATGTATATCTTTCCTTTTTAAGAAGGTTATACTTCAAGAGAGACCAGTGCGTTTTTCAAAAGCTTCGTGACTATATTTATGCGATTAAGAATTCAAATATTGTCCCCCAAACAATACCTACACAAATCCACTTTAAGCGGCAGTGGGGTGGGTCCGTGGGGTCCGACGGGGAGCACTGGGTGCGTAGACAATGGGGGCTGCACACCAGTTCCAGTTCCCCACGATTTGCGCCAATTGGTTAACGATATCCACCAATGAGCAGGCCGTTTTTGTACCAAGTAAGCGATACCATAGAGCATGTGACGTCAACATGGGGGCGGGAGTAAAGAGTCTTGAACTCAAAGGTTACTACCATAAGGAAATTATTCACCCACGGTTGCGCTATTGGCTAAGATGGCATCCAATAAGGAGGGCTGTTTCACCAATCCAACGTGACTATCTACCGGAGAGAGTGACCAGGTCACAGTTGGGGGCGGAGAGTAAGATTTTTAACGAGAGAACCCAGTAGACGCGCACTAATCTTTGATAAAGGGACTAACAGTCCTGAAACGCGCAGCAGAGTGTTTAGTACTCCTGATTGACCACCAAATAAAGTCGTTTTTAACTGGAACTGAGTGTGCAGCCCCCCCAATGTCTACAGCCGCAGTGTCTCCGCCGTGGACCCCCACGGGAACCTCCCACCACACCCTATTCAAGTTACTGGGTGACTGACGCCACACTTCTGAGTTAGAGCAGCTGTCTTATGCGGACTACATCACTGATACGGTTGCTAAATAGGTATGTACTTGGTTACTGGGGATTAGGACAGTGCCTTTATGGTTATATATAGAGGTCTGTGTCACTCTCCATGTACTGCTACACCTAGCTGCACATCACTCCGTAATATATTGAGCCTCATTACAGTAATTACATGCTCTAATGACCAGATGTATTGTGATTGCACGCTTAATCAATATAGTAATCACATTTCAGATGAGCCCTGACGACGGGCTTACATATCCCCACATTACACCAATATACAAATCCACTTTATCCTTAACAAAAGATTGGAAGACACTGGTCACTATTAAGTTAATAAATCCTGAAGAAACAGGTCATTACTGGGCATTACTCATTCTCTTATTAGAAGAGAGAGGGGGTAGGGGTGGGAGAAGAGAGAGGGTAGGGGGGGACGAAGAGAGAGAGGTAGGGGGGGGAAGAAGAAAGAAGAGTGAGGGTGGAGAAGAAGAGAGGTGAGGGGGGGACGAAGAGAGAGGTGAGGGGTGTGAGGGAGGAGAGGAGAGAGCACGGGTGGGGGAGAAGAGGAGAAACGGGAAAGATAGGAGAGGGGGATCGAGAGAGGTGACGGAGGGGACAAGACGACGAGGTGGACCGGGGGAGCGACCCCCCCGGCCGGCGGATCGGCCTTCCCTCCGACGGGGGGGGGGAAGACAGAGAGAGGAGGCCTCTTTCTAGGTTAGGGGGGACGGGGAGGACCTTCCCTGAGAGGAGAGAGAGGTGAGGGGGAGAGAGGGGAAGGGGAGAGAGAGGGTGAGGGAGAAAGAGAGAGGTGAGGCAGCGGAAGAAGCAGGAACGACGAGGGGGAATGGGGGAGCAAGGTGAATGGTGTGGATGGAAGGAGAGAGAGATGAGGGCCGGTGGGGGAGAGAGCGGTGAGGGGGGACAGAGAGAGAGGGGAGGGGGAGGCGCGAGAGGGAGCGTGGGGCGGGAGAAAGAGGTGGAGGGGAGAGAGAGGTGAGGGAAGGCAGAGAGAGGTGAGGGGAGGCAGCGGGAGTGTGAGGGGGTTAGAGGAGCGGGTGAGCGGGGGAGCCGCGCGGTGCGGGCGGAAGAAGAGAGAGGTAGGGGGAAGAGAGAGGTGCGGGGGAGAGATAGGTGAGGAGGGAGAGAGAGGTGAGGGGGGGAAGAGCGCGTGAGAGGGGCAGAGAGAGTGAGCGGGGGGAGCCCGAGTTGAGAGGGGGAGAGAGATGGGGGGCAGGGGGACAGAGACGGGGGCGGGAGGAAGCCAGACGATGGGAGGAGAAGAGAGAGGGGAGGGACCGGAAAAACGAAGATGGGGAGGGCGCGGAGTAGAGACGGGGAGGGCAGTAGATCGCCTGAGCAGCGGGAGAGGATGGGAGAGAGAGGGTGGATGGGGGAAGAGGTGATGGGGGAGACGGGGGAGAGAAGACGGGGACATGTGGGACTGGGGTGAGAGAGAGGGGAATCACCCAGGGGGAGAAGAGAGGGAGACGGGGGCGAGGGAGGCCGAGAGGGAAAGCGGGAGGGGAAGAAAGAGATAGAAGAGAAGAGGGGAGGGTCGGGGAGCGAAGAAAGGGGAGGGGGAGAGAAGAGAAAGGAGAAGAGAAGAGAAGAGAGGAGGAGGGGGGAGTGAGAGTGCTGAGACGAGAGAGAGGCGGAGCGGAGGAAGAGAGAGTTGGGGAGCGCGGGGCAGAGGAAGAGGGAGCAGAGAAGGGGAGGAGGGAGAGAGAGGGGAGGGGGAAGAGAGGAAGGAGAGGCCGGCGGGGAGGAACGAAGGACAGGACATCGAGGGAATGAGAGAGGCTCCTGGAAGAGAGATGGGGCCGGAGGCAGGAAGAGAGGAGAGTGTGAGGGAGGAAGAGACGAGGTTGAGGGAGGAAAGAGAGGGAGAAGGGGGAAGAGGAGAGGCGTCGAGAGGGGGGGAGAGAGGTGAAGGGGAAGGAGGCGAGAGGCGGAAAGGGGGAGAGAGAGGTGCAGGGAGAAAGAGAGGGGGGAGGGTGAGGGAATGAGGGGGGAGAGAGAAGTGGGGACGGGGGGGAGAGTGGGGAGGGGGGAGGTGGAGTGAAGGGAGAGAATGGGAAGAGATAGTTGGGGGACTGAGTTAACTACAAAACAAAAAAAAAACAGATACAAATTACCTTAGCAGGTCATACAAGGGTGGAAGAAATATTACTTCTGTTGCAAGTACAAAAGTTACTATGTGGGACCCACCGCTTCTGACAGCACTAGCAGCTGAGAGCCTGGTGTTGCTGTGTGAGAGCCTGAATGTGCTGTGAGAGCGAGCCTGCGGTGTGTGAGAGAGCCTGCGTGTTGTGCTGTGGAGAGAGCCTGCGTGTGCGTGTGAGAGACTGCATGTGCATATGTGAAGAGAGAGATGGGGTCCTGATAAGAGAGCCTGCATGTGATGTGAGAGAGCCTGCGTTATGCTGTTGTGAGAGCCTGCGTGGTGCTGTGATAGAGAGGGCTGCAGTGATGTGAGAGAGCCTGCGTATGCTGTTGAGGAGAGCCTGGAGTGTGCTGTGAGAGAGGGCCTGCATGTGCTGCATGTGTGTGTGGGCTAGGTCTGCATGTGCTGATGTGCTGTGTGGGAGCCTGATGTGTGATGTAGCTGTGTGAGACCCTGCGTAGTGCTGTGTGAGAGAGAAGCCTGCATGTGTGTGAGAGAGCAGCATGTGATGTGAGAGAGAGCCTGCATGTGCTGTGTGAGAGCACGCGTGTGCTGTGTGAGGCCCCTGCGTGTGCTGAGGTGAGGAGAGCCTGCGTGTGCGCGTGAGAAGAGAGCCCTGGTGTGATGGAGAGAGCCTGCATTGTGCTGTGAGAGAGGGCATGCGTGTGCTGTGAGAGAGCTGCAATGTGCTGTGAGAAAAGCCGCGTGGCGTGTGCGAGCCTGTGTGTTGCTTGTGAGCCGAAGGGCCCGCTGCATGTGCTGGGAAGAGCCTGCATGGCTGTGCGAGAGGGCCTGGTCGTGTGCTATAAGAGAGAGACTGCCGTGGTGTGGGAGGAGGCCTGCGTGTGTGTCTTGTTAAGAACGACTGCGTGTGCTGTGTGAGAGGCCTGCATGTGCTGTGAGAGAGAGCGGCATTGTGCGAATGTGTGAGAAGAGAGCTGCGTTGCTGTGAGAAGAGCCTGCATGTGTGCCTGTGAGAGGGCTGCGGGTGCTGTGAGAGAGAGCCTGTGTGTGCTGTGAGAGTGCCTCGGTGACTTGAGAGAGCCTGGTGTGCTGTGTAGGAGAGCATGCATTGCTGTGAGAGAGCTGCATGTGCTGTGAGGAGAGAGCCTGCATGTGCTCGTGTGGAGAGCCTCGAGGTGTGTTGCTGTGAGAGAGGGCATGCATGTGCTGATGTGCTGTGTGATTAGACTGCATGTGCTGATGTGCTGTGTGATAGCCTGCATGTGAGGGAGAGAGCTGCATGTGATTGAGAGAGGCCCTGCATTGCTGGTGAGAGCCTGAGTTTGTGCTTGTGAGAAGCCTGGTGTGCTGTGAGAGGACATGCCGTGTGATGTGCGGAGAGAGCCTGACATGTGATGTGAGAGAGAGCCTGATGTGCTGGGTGAAGAGCCGCTGCGTCTGTGCTGGAGAGCCTGCATGTGCTGTGAGCTGAGAGAGCCGGCGTTGGTGCTGTGAGAGGGAGGCCTGAGTGTTGCTGTGAGAGTAGCCTGCAGTGTGCTGTGAGAGAGCCGCGGTGTGCTGTGATGTGAGGAGCCTGTGTGTGCTGTGAGAGAGCTGCGTGTGCTGGTTAGAGATGATGTGATGGAGAGAGAGCCTGCATGTGTTATTCCCTGTGAGGCGGAGAGAGGGAGAGAGAGAGCCTGCATGTGTTGTTGAGAGAGAACCTGAATGTGCTCATGTGAGAGGAGAGAGAGCCGCATGTGCTGATGTGAGTGAGAGAGAGCGGGAACTGGTGTGCTGAGTGTTCTGGGAGGAGCCTCATGTGCTGTGAGAGAGCATGCATGTGATGTGAGAGAGAGCTGCATGTGATGTGAGAGGAGCCTGCAGTGCGGTGAGAGAGAGCACTGCATGTGTGCCACGCTTATCAGAGGAGGGAACAGAGACGCATGTGCGGTGTGTGATAGCTCGTGGAAAAGGGACAAGAAGGGAACAAAGTCTAATAAGGGAGGGGCGAGTAAGCCTGTTTGCCCTTGCATGTCTGGAAGAGGCCTGCATTTGTGATGTGAGAGAGAGAGCCTGCATGTGCTGTGTGAGAGCCTGCATGTGCTGTGAGAGAGCCTACGTGTGCTGTGTGAGAGCCTGTGTGTGCTGTGAGAGCCTGCGTGTGCTGTGAGAGCCTGCGTGTGATGTGAGAGAGAGCCTGCATGTGATGTGAGAGAGAGACTGCATGTGCTGTGTGAGAGCGGTGTGCTGTGAGAGCCTGATGTGCTGTGAGAGAGCATGCGTGTGCTTGTGAGAGAGCCTGCGTGTGATGTTGAGAGCGCCATGCTGTGCTGTGAGAGAGAGCCTGGTGTGCGTGAACGAGGACCCGGCGTGTGATGTGAGAGAGCCTTGAGTTCGTGAGAGAGCCCTGCGTGTGCTGTGTGAGAGCTTCCGTATGTGATGTGAGAGAGCGCCTGCTGTGTTGTGAGAGGAGGCATGCAGGTTGTGAGAGAGAAACCGGCATGTGCTGGTGAGAGAGAGCTGCTGTGATGCTGTGCGTGAGAGAGAGCATGGGCATGTTGCTGAGTGTTCTGTGAGAGATTGCATGGTGCTCGTGAAGAGAGACTGCATGTGCATGTGAGAGAGAGCCGCATGTGCTGTGAGGAGAGCCTGCAATGTGGCTGTGTTAGAGGGGACTGCGTGTGCTGTGAGGAAGAGCGTGCGCTGTGCTGTAGAGTGCCTGCGTGTGATGTGAGAGAGACCTGCGTTTTGTGATGTAGAGAGAGCATGGGGTGCTGTTGAGCGGACGCCTGCATGTGCTGTGAGAGAGAGCTGCGATGTGCTGTGTGAGAGCCTGCGTGTGCGTGAGAGAGGGCCTGCATGTGTTGATGTGCCTGTGGATAGACTGCATGTTGATGATGTGCCGGTGTGTGATAGACTGCATGTGCTGTGAGAGGAGAGAGCCTGCATGGTGATGTGAGAGCGAGCCTGGCAGGTGCTGTTGTTTGACGAGCCTGGTTGTAGGTGAGAGAGCCTGAGTGTGCTGTGAGAGCCTGCGTTGTGATGTGAGAGAGAGGCCTGATGTGATGTGGAGGAGCCGCATGTGCTGTGTAGAGAGCAGAGTGTGCTGTGAGAGCTGCATGGGCTGTGAGGACTGCGGTGGCGAATGTGTGTGTGAGAGTAGAGCCTGTCGTGTGCTGTGAGAGAGCCGGAGTGGCGTGGAGAGAGCCTGCGGGTGTGTGAGAGATGGAGAGAGCCTGTGGATGTGTTGTGAGAGAGCCTGACGTTGCTGTGTGAGAGCTGGTATGTGATGTGGAGCGAGCCTGCATGGTTGTGAGAGAGAGCCTGAATGTTGTTATGTGCGAGAGAACCTGCATGTGCTGTGAGAGAGAAGCCTGCATGTGCTGCTGTGCTGTGAGAGAGAAGGCCCTGCGCTGTGCCTGATGTGTTCTGTTGAGAGCTGGAATGTGCTGTGAGAGAGCTGCATGTGTGTGAGGCGAGAGATGCATGTGCGGTGTGAGAGAGCCTGCATGTGCTGTGAGGAGAGACTGCATGTGTGCTGCCGATCAGGGAGAGGGAACAAGATGCATGTGCTGGTTGTGATAGCCTGCATTGTGCTGTGAGAGAGCCCGCATGTGATGTGCGAGAAGAGCGCTGCATGTTGATGTGTGAGGAGCTGCTGTGCTGTGAGAGAGCCAGAGTGTGCTGTGTGAGAGCATGTGTGTGCTGTTGAGAGCCGCGGTTGCTGTGAGAGCCTGCGTGTGGTGATGATGAGAGAGAGCCTGGCAGGTGCTTGGTGAGAGAGAGGCCTGCATGTGCTGTGTGAGAGCCTTGCGTGTTTCTTTGTGAGAGCCTGCATGTGCGTGAGAGAGCCTATGGTGGGTGCTGTGAGGAGAGCCATGCGTTGTGCTTGTGAGAGAGCCGCGTGTGCTGTGAGAGGACCCTGATGTGCTGTGAGAGAGCCCTTGCGTGTGATGGTGTGAGGGCCTGCGTGTGCTGTGTTGTGGAGGAGCCTAGTTGTGATTGTGAGAGAGAGCGACTGCATGTGTTGTGAGAGGAGAGCCGCATGTGTTGTGAGAGGAGAGAGAGAACCGGCATGTGCTGTGAGAGGAAGAGGGACTGAATGTGCTGCTGTGCTGTTGAGAGAGAGCCTGCATGTTGATGGATGTGTCTGTGGAGAGCTTGCATGTGCTGTGAGAGAGACCTGCATGTGAGTGAGAGAGAGCATGCCATGTGCTGTGAAGAGAACAGCATGTGCAGTGGAGAGAGACGCGAATTGTGCTGGTGTGGAGAGAGCCTGCATTGTGCTGTGAGAGAGGAGAGGCTGCGTGTGTGCTGTAGGAGAGCTGCATGTGCGTGTGAGGGAAAGGCCTTAAGTTGTGCTGTTGTGAGAGCTGGTGTGCTGTGAGACCCGAGGAGAGCCTGCATGTGTGTGAGAGAGCCTGATGTGCCTGCTGAGAGAGAGGCCTGCGTGTGCTAAGAGGAGAGCCTGCGTTGATGTGAGAGAGGCATGGTGTGCTGTAAGAGAGGCTGATGTGCTTGTGTAGAGAAGCCTGCATGTGCTTGGAGAGAGCGCCGGCATGTGCCTGTGATGAAAGCATGCGTGTGCGGAGAGAGCCGGACATGTGCTGTGTGAGGAGGGGCCTGGTGCTGTGAGAGAGAGCTGCGTGTGCTGTTGAAGAGTGCCTGCGTGTGATGTGAGAGGAGAGCCTGCGTGTGCGTGAGAGAGAGCTGCGTGTGATGTGAGAGTGAGGAGCCTGCATGTGCTGTGAGAGAGGCCTGAGTGTGCTTGTGTGAGAGACTGCGTGTGGGTGAGAGAGGGCTGCATGTGCTGATGTTGCTGTGTGATAGGACTGCATGGCTGATGGGCTGTGTGATAGCCTGCATGTGCTGGAGAGACCTGCATGTGATGTGAGAGAGAGCCTGCATGTGCTGTCTGTGTTTTGTGAGATCCTGCGTGTGCGTGAGAGAGGAGAGCCGGAGTGTGCTGTGAGGAGCCTTGCGTGTGATGTGAGAGAGAGACCTGCATGTGATTGTGAGAGAGAGCCTGCATGTGCTGTGTCGAGAGCTGGTGTGCTGTTGAGAGCCTGCATGTGCTGGAGAGGAGCAGCGTTGCTGTGAGAGAGGCCTGCGTGTGCTGGTGAGGAGCCTGCGTGTGCTGGAGAGAGCCTGCGTGTGCTGTGAGAGAGCATGCGCTCGTGCGTGAGCGAGCTGCGATGTGCTTGTGTGAGAGATGATGTGATGTGAGAGAGAGCCTGCATGTGTAATGGAGAGAGAGCATGAGTGTTGGTGCGACGAGAACCTGCATGTGCTGTGAGAGAGAGCCTGCATGTGCTGCTGTGCTGTGAGAGAGAGCCTGCGTGTGCTGATGTGTTCTGTGAGAGCCTGCATGTGCTGTGAGAGAGCCTGCATGTGATGTGACCGAGAAAGACTGCATGTGCTGTGAGAGAGCAGTGATGTGCTGTGAGAGAGGCTGCATGTGCTCCACGGTATCAGAGGAGAGGAACAGAGAGCCCTGTGCTGTGTGATAGCCTGCATGGCTGTGAGAGAAGCTGCATGTGAGTGAGAGGAGGAGCCTGCTGTGCTGTGTGAGAGCCTGCTTGTGCTGTGAGAGAGCTGCGTTTGCTGTGGTGAGAGCCTGGTGTGCTGTGAGAAGCGCCGTGTGCTGTGAGAGCGCTGCGTGTGATGTGAGAGGAGGAGCCTGCATGTGATGTGAGAGAGAGACTGCATGTGCTGTGTGAGAGCTGCGGGCTGTGAGAGCTGATGGGCTGTGAGAGAGCCTGGCGTGTGCTGATGAGAGAGAGCCTGCGTGTGCTGTGAGAAGAGCATGCGTGTGACTGTGAGAGGACCATGCGTGTGCGTGGAGAGCGCTGATGTGTCTGCGAAGAGACTTGCGTGTGCTGTGTGAGAGGACCTGTATGTGAGTGTGAGAGAGCGCCTGCAGGTTGTGTTGTGAGAGAGAGCCGACCATGGGTGAGAGAGAGTGAGGAGAACCTGCAGTGCTGTAGAGACGAAGAGCCTGCATGTGCTGCTGTGCTGTGAGGGAGAGCCTGCATGTCTGAGTGTGTGTGTGAGAGCTTGAAGTCTGTGCTGTGAGAGAGCCCTGCAGGTGATTGTGAGAGACGAGCCTGCACTGATGCTGCTGAGCGGAGAGAGAACCTGTAGTTGCTGTGAGAGAGCCGTGCATTGCTGTGAAGCTCGTCTGGAGAGAGCCTGCATGTTGCTTTGAGAGAAAGCCTGCATGTGCTGTAGAGAGCCTGCATGTTGCTGTGAGGCATGCATGTGCTGGTGAGAGCATGGCATGTGACTGTGAGCTGCAGATGCTTAGTCGATGTGTGTGAGAGCGAGCCTGCATGTGGACGGTGTGACAGAGAGCCTGCATGGTGCTGTGAGAGCCTGCATGTGCTGTGAGAGCATGATTGTGCTGCCACGCTATCAGAGGAGAGGAACAGAGGATGCCGCAGGTACCCTGCATCTCTGAAAGTTGAGTTGCCACAAATGAGGGCATTACATGAATGAAATAAAGCCGGAAATTCTGGATTCTAACAATCAGAGAGCAGGGGTTGGTTAGTACGAGCCGTCACGTTCGGGACGTCATCGGAGCTCGACATCAGCCAGATAATCGGCTTGTATCTTCGCCTCCTCCACTCTCTGACCGCCACGGCAAGAGCGGCTGGGAGTTTTAGTAGTAAATATATACACTGTGGTCCCATTACAAAACTGCCTATCTCTTAGCCAGCTTTTACCACACTTTGTGCGACACTACTATTTGAGGGAGATTCAATTGATGGACCGCTCTCATTATGGATTGTGTGATCCGTTTCATAATGTGCATGTGGTTGTATCTAATAGCTTGGTTAGTACAGAGAAGGACGGCTTTAAACACTATTGAATTATATGTGTTTTTGGGACACGTGTTACTTAAGGTTACCAACAAAGGAATGTTTATATCAGCATTCAACAAGATTCGGATTGTATCTGTCTATGCGGATAGGATTACCTACGGTGAAAATAATTTCTAATACAAACACCTTCATACAGTCCTATACATCCACATTCCAGGACATATTTAGTACAATGCAAACTTGCAAAAAGTACTACTAGAAAAATAAATGCCCCACTTAAAGTGGAAAAAGGAAATTGCGGTTGCCCAAACGATAATTGTGATATACTACACCCATCCTGGAAATAAGGAGCATATATGTTGCTATCCTGCAAGTAACCTAGATAAAAAAGTTAAGTTGTATTGAATTATTTGCAATTTCAGTTGACTCAACAAGAGAAAAATAACGATGAATATTCTCATGTGTTTCACTAAAGTCACTGAAGAGAAAATATATATACACAGTGCCATAATAAATTACTTTTGGAGACTAGTTAATACTCTCGCTGATGTCGAAGTAATATGGATTTGACATTTTTGCGATAGTAAAATAAAACAAAAAAAAGCCTATATACACTTGGCATAAAGAACAAACATATTACACTCCTCTACGGGGGATTTAAACCTGTGTTTTGTTAGAATAAAATCACATTGTCCATACATGAGTGTAATAAAATTTTATATTTGTGTTTTTACTAGACCCTGATCTCTCCATAGAAGCATTGTAATTTCTAGTATACTTACCATTATCGGTTTTAATCCGATATAGCAGTGCATGATTTGGGGGGTCTTCTTGATCCCTTGGGACCAATTTGTGTTAACCCTATACTGTAATTAACAACAATTCACTTAAATGGAGCCATGAAGGCTAAAACTATTGAGTGACTAACACCAGAAGAGTAAGGTTGAAGTGGATGCCGGACTTCTTCTAGAAGAAATTAGATAAAAATAAAGACAGACAAGACTGGCGATCCATAGTACACAATGTTATTCTGGCATGGATGGGTCCCAGATGAAATATTGCGTCGGACCCAGTTTCTCATTTTTTTTCCATATAGTAGTAAGTAGTATACCTTGATGACAGGAAAGGTCCATTTTCACCCAATAGAAGATCCGTCACGGATAACAGTAGTTATCTTCTCTCATCACAGTACAGCACCCTCCTTTGCAGGGTTGGGAGCAGTCTGAGGTGGGGGACTGGTAATTATCACAGCGTCAGTGACAACTGCTTTAGCATTCCATCTAAATGCCTGGGGGTGGTGAAAATACTTAAAGAGAGTTACATTATTCAGAAATGACACATCACAGAGCTTCCAGCAGTCATAAACCCCTCGGTGCTGGATGAACGTTAGCCACACAAGGAAGATCCCTCGAATAACAGTACGTATCCCTCATCACACACACCATGGGAATGCAGTCAAGGTGAGTGCCTTGAGGTGGGGACTGGTATTATCACAGGTCCAATGGGAGCTAGGGACTAGTCTTTATTAAGCCCATGAGAAGTGGACATTCTGTAAGGAGAGGTAACGTCACACAAAGGCAAATACAGGGCTTCCCATGCACATAATAATTCTAACCCTACAGTGTGGAGTGAAGACTCCAATGTGTTGGGTGCATGAGAGTGTTATGTTTTATATTTATAATGCTGCTAATACAGTGATTCATGTATTTCGCCATACATATCAAATAAACACCTTGTCTGAGCGATTTTTGCACACTTCTAGTCTTTTATATAAAGGTGACCAAATGCATGGGCCTTAAGGTATCTCTTTCATTTTTAAGAAAAGTTATACTGAAGAAGAGAATCTGAGTTTTCAAGCGTCAGACACTATATTCCACCTAATTAAGAACTGTAATATTGGTTCCTAAAATTATCATAACCTACACACAAGTTCACTTTTCATTTTTAATAAAGCTTGGGTGTCGTCATATTTACCACAATTCTCTTAAATGGAGCCTAAAATGCTAAAACTTTTAGTGAATACAACTAAAGAGGATTGTAGAAAATGTGACTTGAAACATGGATGCCCCTCGACTTCGCTGCTTCTAACATGGGCCAGCATTTTAGTGTGTTTCACAATGCCTCGACCAGATGGCAGTCAACAGGAAGTGACCTCACTCGCCCTCAAGAGCAAACTTGGCCATCTTGCTTCCTGATAATCCTGCCCTCTTCCAAAACAGAAAGTCACCCTTAGGTTGAAATGGAATTGCGACACCGGTAAGTCCAGGTTGAACCATCGTCTCCAAAACTTGACGAGGAAGCTTTCAATATGGTTCTGATCAGGCAAGGGGACAAGTGGACAGACGCTTTTAAACACTAGAGAGGGGCAGTGATTTATCCGTCATGTGCAGGGCTATGTAATGCCTGCGGCAAGTTTTCAAAATTCTAGAGGTCTTCAGACGATATGCTGGGTTCCTGTACAGGTGGCCCACTAAAAATGACATGTGGTGATTAGAAGGTCAAAACGATAAGCAGACATGACTCTTGTCAGCCTCAACAGAAATGTTAAGTTGTTTTTTTCTCTATCTTAAAACGTCAATCTGCAGCTGATTTACGACAGGGGGTGGGCTTATTGTTGTTTCAATGAAGGGGAAAAACAGTAGAACCCTTACCAAAGTATTATGAAAGCAGATTTCAACAGAGGGTGTGTTTGGACAAAACACATTACGTCCCATTTTCTGCTACAGTGACTTCTCTGGGGAAAACCTATGACATAATGATTATAAACGTAAGTTGACAAGGATTTTCTGTTTTATGTTGTTCCTGTTATTTATAAAAGTCTCCTGCATTTACTGTAATTTATATATCTTGTTCTGTAACCAAGACTGTGTGTGTGTGGTGTTGGTGTGTGTGTGTGTGTGTGTGTGTGTGGTGTGTGTGTGTGTGTGTGTGTGTGTGTGTGTGGGTGTGTGTGGGAGTGGTGTGTGTGTGTGTGTGTGTGTTGTATATAAATGATATATATATGATTATATAATATATTATATATATTATATATATATAAACATTTAATAAGTAATGCTGTGGGCTCTGAATGAACTGATTGCATGCTCTGGAGAGAGTATTTATATTTTCTGACACATTTTGCTACAATAGATTTTTGTGTGCAAAGTGCATAGTTTTTTTTTTATATAATAAACAGGGACCTGAGACCCTGGCAGAGATATTCATTTTACATATTGTTTGCATTTCTTGGGTGGTGAAGCATATAGATTTGATTGCAATTGTGTAAGGGGTTAGTATTAACTAATTGAAGGTACCTTTATGCAGGTGAAAGGTGAGTTGGCTAGAGTAGCCATGTGTATTAACCCTGATTGCATATTTAAGTCCTGTGCTCACTTGCTTGCTGTTCGTGACAGATTTTATATGGGGACAGATTGAGGTGAGATATTGTTCATTTGAGGGACCTTTGTGAAGGTGAAGAGTAGGACAATCTGCAGATCATGTACTCACAGGGGTGTACTAAGTGGAAGAGATTGCGAGGGATATTATAGTAGCTGCGAGAGCCCTTTTTGCTCAGACATGCATATTCCGTATTCTAAAAGCATATCCAAACTGTCCGAGAGAGGCATGGCAACAATCCCTCAAACTCGCTGGAATTCTCGTAGCTTCGTTAACTCAAAAAAGCAAAACCGCTTCGAATAACGCACAGATTGTTTCCTCGCCACCTCAAGCTTGGCAAGATATCCTCAGTGGATATGGAATTGCATCATTGCAAGCCATACAGCCTATTTCAGCTGTGCTGAACAGGCACTTACTTAATTAATATGCCTAATTAACTATTATGTAGTCATTTCTGCCTTTCTACAGTACAGCACTGGTTAACTCCCGATGTACATTGCCGAAAACATTTTAACCCCTATATAATTATTATTACACACAAATACATTCATATGAACTACCTGGGACACATGACATGCCTGCTTGTCTCATTATTAAACCCCCTATATAACAACGCAATATTTAGGAGTTTTTTCATAATTCTATCGCTAAAAATGTTATCAAAGCATATATTGAGCCATATTATTTCTCAAAATATGGAGCGCACATGTGTATATAGCTTTTATATGTTGTAGGTAAGGTATATATTGTATTGAAGGTAAGGGTAAGCTAGAAAGCACATCTCTGGACATGATGAAGTGTGCATGCTGTCGGCTATTTCATTTCCTAATGTTAACAAGCTATTATTTCATGTTTATTGACAAAGGAAGCACTTTCTTAAAATGTAAGGTCGTATTTGGGAGAACGGGTTGCCAAACTAATTACTGTACCTCAAAGGACTGTTTCAGTGTGTTTGTGATGTTGATATATTTTACCCATTTTAGGACTCAAAATGATTTCGATTTTCGGAGCATATTTGTTATCCCAAAATATGAAGCCGTTTATGTCGTGGAACATTTAAAAAACAAAAATTACAAATCCAAAATATTTGTTTTATTTGTGTTATTTCCAATATTGAAAGTTATGTTAATTCCACATAATGCCAAAATATAGCTGCGGATTGGCTGTTTAACCGCGCGGAAGGTCACTTTTGATTCTGTCACTTGCAACCCTGGTCAAGCTACGCGGTTTGAGAAGAAAAAACTCGTGGTCACTAGAATATCCCTCAGAGCGTGAAGCACAGGTAAGCAGAGCGCGGAGCACAGGTAAGCAGAGCGCGGAGCACAGGTAAGCAGAGCGCGGAGCACAGGTAAGCAGAGCATGGAGCACAGGTAAGAAGAGCACGGAGCACAGGTAAGCAGAGCGTGGAGCACAGGTAAGCAGAGAGCGGAGCACAGGTAAGCAGTGCATGGAGCACAGGTAAGCAGAGAGCGGAGCACAGGTAAGCAGTGCATGGAGCACAGGTAAGCAGAGCACGGAGCACAGGTAAGCAGAGCATGGAGCACAGGTAAGCAGAGCGCGAAGCACAGGTAAGCAGAGCGCGGAGCACAGGTAAGCAGAGCGTGGAGCACAGGTAAGCAGAGCGAGGAGCACAGGTAAGCAGAGCGCGGAGCACAGGTAAGCAGAGCGAGGAGCACAGGTAAGCAGAGCGCGGAGCACAGGTAAGCAGAGCGCCTCACTCATTCCCAAGACGAGTCGTTTATCAACGTTTCTCTGCGGAATTGTTTGGAATCAGTGGGGGGTTATTTGCTGAAGTCTACTGGCTATAAACTCGGGCAAAGTCTGTGCAAAAAAATTGCACCCGTTTTATCAAAGGAAAAAATCCCAGGAATTGGATTCCTTATCTTTGATGAATATGGCTCTGTTTTTTGCCCTACTTTTGCGGAGCACAGGTAAGCAAAGCGCGGAGCACAGGTAAGCAGAGCGCGGAGCACAGGTAAACAGAGCGCGGAGCACAGGGAAGCAGAGCACGGAGCACAGGTAAGCAGAGCGCAGAGCACAGGTAAGCAGAGCGCAGAGCACAGGTAAGCAGAGCGTGGAGCACAGGTAATGCATGCACAGAGCACAGGTAAGCAGAGCGCGGAGCACAGGTAATGCGTGCACAGAGCACAGGTAAGCAGAGCGCGGAGCACAGGTAATGCGTGCCCAGAGCACAGGTAAGCAGAGCGCAGAGCACAGGTGCAGCCAGGAGACATTAGTAACTAGACCCCAGTAGGTTCTAAGTGCAAAGTCTGGTGCTGTTGATATTCTTTAAAAGGTGAAGTTCTTAAAGCAGCAATAAATACTATGTTCCCACTTTTTTTTTTTTATTTATTATTTGTATAAGTAAAGCATGTGGCAATGTATAATTCTACATTCTTACCGAAGTTGGCAATCGTTTGGTGCTCCTGTTATAAATCTGTAACAATCCAGCTAACATAATGGCTGGTTTAGTCAGTGTAACACATCAGCTACAGTGTATCCTTATATTACTACGGTTAGATTATCTATTGTTACAGTTTGCAACACAAACTGCTGGGAATATTGGCAACAAATTATCACAAACAGGAAAGTGTTGCAAGGATTTGGTACTGTTGGGGAAGTGGCCTAAATAAAGCCTGCTATATACTGTATATCAAAAGATACTCTAAAACTCATTAAAAATGGCATAAGTATTTCTATCCCACCAAGAAATTAGAATTACTGTGTATTATGTAACCTTAAAAGTGTGGAAAATGTTATTAATGCAATTACATTTTTTCTTTCCTCCATTTTCTGTCTTTTATCATTTGGTATTTGTATTTTATTACAGTGCAGTTATTCATTTCTACGCCATTAAACGTGTAACTTACTTATGTATACAAATGTTTGTAATTTAAAAGTAATATGTTACCCTTTTATTTTCTGTATCCCTCCCCCCCCCTCCCCCCACACACACATTTTTTGTAGAAAATTCAAAGTACAAGATTTTTTTTTTTAAATGGCACCGAGTTGAATAATATTTTTTTTTAATACAGTAAGTATTATCTAATACTACAGAACTGATTTATTTAAAAAGGTAAAGGAAAATGGCCAATTTCTCAGGGTTTTTTTTAATCAACAAATTGAGCTTAATGAGACATAAAGGATCATAGTTTATATAAAATTACTAGTTGCAAAACTGGGGCAAAAACCGGGGCTAAAAAATGTCACCAGATTTAGCGCAGAAAAAACTTGCATTGCTTTCAAATAGGTGGATACTCTTATTCACAAATTCTGTATGTATGTGTTGCTTTTGGGCACTGTTTTGCGCTCCTGCGTAAGGGCATGTGCGGTGAGTCTAGGGCCTCGTCCAGGGTGCCGCAGAGCGGGCGCTCACGTCGCGCTGGCCGCGATGAAACACATTTCAGCAATGTGTGTGTGTGCCAGCGTGAGCGAACGCCTGCGCATGTGTGGCGCTTTGCTGCTTGCCGAAGCGAGCACGTTTGATTGTGCCGCTCGCTGGCGCGTCACATGAGCGGTTCGACAAATGAGGGCGAACCAGCTCGGTGTCATCATGACCATGCCCTCCCGACACGCCCACCCCCCTCCCCACACACGCGCAACTAGCTGGCCAGGAAAAGCACGGCCAAGCAGAGCGCGTGACGTCACTACGCACGAGCGCCAGCGTGCTCGTTCCCTGCCTGGTCGCAGCCTAAAGGGGTAATCTTAAGAGAGACCCCTCAGTGGTACCAACCAGTAAAGCTCACTGGGTCATGTAGTGACAGTGAGCATACTCACTTTATTTTGCGGATTTGGCTCTGTCTCAGATCAGCCGGTTCCTTTTGGTTGCGGATATCCACGAATCAGTCTCAAAAAGGGCGATTCGTCTTTTCCGTTTTTTTTTTTTACCGACAATCCAAACCGTGGATTCCGCGACACGCTGGAGGATTTCAAGAATGCAATTTTGCTGAATGCGCGTATTGGATTAGTTAAATGCACCAGCGAACTGTATCCAATGGCAGTCTTTGGTTAATCCGCACGGATTGAAACTGGAAACATCCGCCGACGGATTTCACACCGCGGAGCGGATTTTGAATGGAACGGTCGGGTAATTCCGCGGAACCGATTGTGACTGATTTGCCCATCTCTAGATATAAATCTAAGTTGCTCTGTCGCTATCTACTTAGACAACCAACACTAGGAAAATGTTTACTGTACCTGGTGGCATTTCGGTAAAATCATCTCCATCCACCATCGACAGACAAAGTACTAGGAAATAAAGAAAACGTTTTCAGTTGATATTTTTTTCGCTGCGGCAAAAAAAAGACTTTTTTTTTGCAAAGTTCCAGAAGACATTGCAGGGAAGATGGTGGTACCATTCAGGTGACCACGCCTGGGGACCCATGCAATGTGGAAACCCATACAGGGACATTCATGGGGACATGCAGGGACATTGGTGTGGTACATTCAAGGGACACGCTGGGACAGTGCAGGTGAATACATGGACATTCAGGGAACAACGCCCTGGGAACATGCATGGGACAATACAGGGAAGCATACAGGGGATAATGCTGGGTCCATGCTAATGGACATACAGGGGAGCATAATACAGGGAAACAAAATGCTTGGGACATGCAGGGACATACAGGGACATACAGGGACATGCAGGGACATACAGGGACATGCTGGGACATGCAGGGACATGCTGGGACACGCTGGGACATTCAGGGACATACAGGGACATGCAGGGACATGCAGGACATTCAAGGACACACAGGGACATTCAGGGACATGCAGGGACATGCAGGACATTCAAGGACACACAGGGACATGCAGGGACATTCAGGGACACGCAGGGACATGCAGGGAAAATCAGAGACATGCAGGGACATGAAGGGACATGCAGGATATGCAGGGACATGCAGGACATGCATGGACTTGCAGGGACATGCAGGAACATGATGGACATGCAGGGACATGCAGGAGCAGAGATGCCAGGAGTAGGGCATTGCCCACAGGAAATCATTACGCAGGTCTGCATTACATTGATCAGTGTGCTTATTAACGCAGACATGTTAATCAAAGCTACAAGAATCAGAATACACAGCAGGATAATAAAATCTATAAGATTATTTAGAGCAAGGGTAGCCAACTCCGGTCCTCAAGAGCTACAAACAGGTCAGGTTTTCGGCGGAGCAACTGGTTGAGCCACCTGTGTTGAAGCAGGGATATCCTGAAAAGCTGACCTGTTGGTAGCTCTCTAATAGCGTGTCTGAACCCCAACCCTCTCTGATAGCGCAGAGAAACTGCAGGGGATTGGTTGACAGCGCAAACACGGAAAAAAGCATTCACCGCTCACTGGGTGTTGCCAAAAATAAGGAACCCCAACCCTCTCTAATAGCGCGTCTGAGATCAGGTGCATTGCAAGGAACCCCAATCCTCTCTAATAGCGCGTCTGAGATCGGATGTATTGTAAATTCTTCTTTATTTGGTACATGTAGTTATGTGATGTGGAGCCCAGGAGCAAAACATGCATTGGGCGCTGGGTGCACTGACGTCATAGACATCACAAAGGGTCATACTGGAGGTGTAGGTTAGACCTACACAAGGGAGAGGCTATGAATGAGCCATTGATGGCGGAGGTATAGAGCAGCTGGCAGCATAGTACTAGCTAGAACCGATTTCACATGGAGTCGGCTACATGAGAGCTATAGAGCCTATAAATATTCTTGCCTGAGAATTCTCTAATCTTGGATACTATCGACTTCCCTGGCATAAGCACCATAACATAGGAACCAATCTCACGGCTGCCTATTTTAGTTCCTCTTTCCCCACACCCACACTTCCCGGTGTGATGCCGCTCTTTTCATTGATGTATGAGATATATATATATATATATAATTGTGATGCCTCTGTCAAGGTGCAGGGTCTTTTGTCCCAGATTAAGGCAGGAAACCTTGGGATTTGTTGAACAGGATTTTTATTACTGCACAATAATAACTACATAATAGGCAAAACAAAACATAAAATAAACATCTACTCCTCGTAGGAGACTAACTACACAACTCCAGCCATTTCTAGCTGGGTGGCTAGCGAAACTGTTACCACCCCAAAACATGGACTGCAAATACATAAGTCCAATAAGAAAATATAACAGTCCTTATCTAAATACATAAGTCCAATAAGAAAATATAACAGTCCTTATCTATTTTGGTGCTGTAGGGTAATCCCACCCATGAATGTCCAGGCAATCACTTTGGATCAAATGTCATGGACAGGATCGCCCTGCTTCTACAGCAGTCACATCCTTGCTTCCTGGGTGTGTAACCCAGGCAGTCCCAGAAGACTCTACGACCAATGTCCTGTAAGCCTAGGGGACCATGCCAGCCAGCTTTCTAAGCTTTCTCCTGGCTGGGGAGAGGTCCTCTCTCGTTCGCTCTTGTTCTCTCTCTCTCATTATCTCTTTCTCATTATCTCTCGCAGTCTCTCTCTCGCAGTTTCTCTCTCGCAATCTCTCTTAGTGTGAGAGCTGCCTGCCTGCTTATTAAAACCCTTGTTCCTTCAGGAATTCTCTGCTAATTAGCTACACCTGTAGCTAGACTCTGCAGGAGGAATATAACCTCCTGCATGCTGGAACCTACACTAGCTGCACTATCCAGCAGATAGAGACGGTGACTATCACTATATATATAATATATATAAGATTGATGGGTCCCCCCCCCACCCCCATCTCGTAATCTGCTAAAGATAGGGCCGCATAGTGTATGTTCCAACATGCAGGGTTTATTCCTCTTAGAGTCTAGCTACAGTGAGCTAATTAGCACTAAAATACATATAGGAGATATATATATATATAGTCACTATCCTATATATAATGTGACAAGGAATGACAAGTAATGTTCAGCTAGACTGCCCATAGGAAGCTAGGTTATTTTGTTTTGTTTCTTCTGCACTGGTAAGGTATCTAACATCTTTACTGTTGACAAGTTGTCACAGACACAAAAACAAATATATATATATATACTGTAGTTATCCATTGGATGCCTTTATATCTTGCTGCCAATTTCATGGTGAACCTGGGCTGTTTACATCCACTGCTGTAAACCTGGACTCACCCTACCCACCGCAGATGACCACAATAGATTTTCTCTCCCACGAATGGTCGTTTGAAATCCTGTAAATGCACGTTCTTATGGTTGGCTTGTTTTTAAATAAATTTACCCTTTATTTTTTACTCAGTTACGTGCTATTGGAGCTTGCGCTTTTTGTTTGTTTTTTTGTTATTCTATATATATGTATATCAAAATCCACACCTCACATTGTATGACTTGTTTTGTACACCTTACTTTTCTTTAATTTTTAACCAAGAAAATGCTTAAAAAACCCACGAAGGATCGCGTGCCTCCAGTCAAACTCTAGGCACAAATGTGATTTCCACAGACACACGGATTAAGAATTCACACTGTTTAAAATCTTCACTCAACCACATTTCCAGACACATACAGACTGCGATTCCTGCATACTGCAATCTATTTTTTTGAGATAAAGACGTAAAAAGACAGATTATTAGGGGACTGAGAACATTACAAAATCAAGCACCGTGCCAAAGACATTATTTTGTGTGATGATCCCAGTACTTTCATGCTCTCCAATCTCGCTCGGCTCAACTCGCTCTCGTCGTCTCGTCTACTCCTCGGACGTCGCTTCCTTTCCTCTCAGGATCATCGATCGCTCTCTCGGCTCTCTCTTCGCGTCAATCCTCCCTATTCTCTCCGTCATCTCTCTCTCCTAAATCTCGGCCTCGTCTCATCTGCTTGCTCATTTCAAAAGAATAAATCGAGGCAGTTAAAAGGTATGTAAATAGGAAATAAGAACATATCAGTGTCTTGTTAACTACACTACCTATAGAATTCCCAGGCCCAATCACGCCACCGCATTACTAGAAGAACCTTATACACATAAACGTATCTAGCCAACCAAATGTTAACAACATGGATTATAAAACCACTTCTGGATATAATGGGGGGAAAAGTGTCATGCTCTAACTATTTACTGAAGACAGCGCTCCGCTAAAAAAAATGACAAAACAATGGCACTTCCCCCATGGAGACAGCGTACAGCTATTCAGTAAGTCTCCGTCTGCGTACTTAAGACCAAGTGCCCAGGTATCTTCTCGGCCAACAGCTGGCTTTAGTTGGTAATATTGCCGTGCTACTTTTCCACCATGTTAGTATAATTGTACACTTTATGACTCAGCTATCTTGCGCAGGGCCCTCGGTAACCTGGGGCAGTGCTGTTATCTGTGCATGATTTTGTCCTTATTGATAACTTAGCCTACGTTATTCATCATTATCAAATACCTAACCCCCATTGGTGACCGATCTAGCGCATAAACAGAATATGTTGTTCTTTAACCATAATATACACTATAATATAATTCGTACATATCAGGGATTCTGCAATCTATCTACAAGGTTAATGGTATCTAATCTATCTAAGGGTAAGGGTATCTAATCTATCTAAGTGAAAAAATGTTCCTAATTATCTAAAGGGTAATGGTATCTAATCTATCTAGGGTAAGGGTATCTAATCTATCTAGGTAGGTATCTAATCTTTCTACAGGGAAAGGGGTATCTAATTCTATCTAAGGTAATAGTATCCCTAATCTCTGCTAAGGAATCGGGTATCATAATCTATCTATATGGGTAATGGTAAGCTAATCTATCTAGGTAATTGTTATCTAATCTATCTAGAGGGTAAGGTATCTATCTTCCGTAAGGGTATGACTATCTATCTAAGGGTAATGGTATCTAATCTCATCTAAGGGTAAGGGTATCTAATCTACTAAGGTTAAGGTATCTAATTCATCTAAGGGTAAGGGTATCTAATATAGTTATCTAAGGTAGGTATCTAATTTCTATCTAAGGGTGTAGGGTATCTAATCTATCTTCAGTCAGGGTTATACTATCTATCTAGGTGTAGGATTAATCTAGGTATATCTACTAAGGGTATTATCTAAAGAAAGGGTATCTAATAATATCTAATCTAATACGGAAGGGTGTATCTAATTACTATCTAAGGGGGTATCTAAATGTGTATAAATATTTCTATAGGTAATGATATCTAATCTATCTAAGGGTAGTGTATCTAATTAATCTATCTAGGGTCAGATTATCTAATCTATCTAGGGTAAGGGTATCTAATCTACTTTCTAAGGGTAAGGTATCTAATATATCTATCTAAGGGTAAGGTATCTAATCGACTAATCATAAGGTGTAGATGATCTATCTAAGTAGTATCTATCTAAGGGGTAAGGGTATTAATATATCTACAGGTAAGGTTCAGTAATCTATCTCAGGGTAAGGTTATCTAAGTATATCTAAGGGTAAGGGTATCTATATCTACTCATCTAGGGTAAGGGTATACTAATATATTCTCTAAGGGTGAGGGTACATAATCTATCTATCTAAGGGTTAAAGGGTATCTAATCTATCTTCTAAGGGTAAGAGTAGCTATCTATCTATCTAAGGGTAAGGGTATCTAATATATTCTCAGGGTAAGGGTATCTAATATATTCTATCTAGTGGTAGTGGTATCTATATATCTATTAAGGAAGGGTATAACTCATCAGGTAGGATCTAATCTCTTCTAAGGAGTATCTAATATATCTATCTAAGGTAAGGGGTATCTAATCTATCTATCTAAGGTAAGGGTAAATCTATCTTTCTAAGGGTAAGAGTCTCTAATCTATCTTTCTAAATGTAAGAGTATCTAATCTATCTATCTAAAGTTATATAATCTATCTTTCTAAGGGTAAGGGTATCTATTTTATCTTTCTAAGGGTATCTAATTTATCTTTCTATGGGTGAGAGTATTTAATCTATCTTTTCTATGGTGGTAAGAGTATCTAATCATCTTTCTAAGTGTATCTAATCTATCTTTCTAAGGGTAAGGGTATCTAATCTATCTATCTAAGAGTATCTAATCTATCTTTCTAAGGGTCAGAGTATCTAATCTATCTAAGGGTAAGGGTATCTAATCTATCTATCTAAGGGTAAGAGTATCTAATCTACCTTTCTAAGTGTAAGAGTATCTAATCTATCTAAGTGTAAGGGTATCTAATCTATCTATCTAAGTGTAAGAGTATCTAATCTATCTAAGTGTAAGGGTATCTAATCTATCTAAGGGTAAGGGTATCTAATCTATCTAAGGGTAAGGGTATCTAATCTATCTATCTAAGGGTAAGGGTATCTATATATCTATCAAGGTAAGGGTATCTAATTATCTATCTAAGGTTAAGGGTTCTAATTATCTATCTAAGGGTAAGGGTAATCTAAATATCTATCTAAGGGTAAGGTATCTAATAATCTATCTGGGTACGGTATCTAATCTATTTTCTAGTGTAAGGGTATCTAATCTATCTATCTAAGTGTAAGGGTATCTAATATCTCTATCTAAGGGTAGGGTATCTAATCTATCTATCTAGGTAAGGGTCATCTATCTTCTATCTAAGGGTAAGGGTATCTAATCTATCTATCTAAGGGTAAGGGTATCTAATCTATCTAAGGGTAAGGGTAATCAAATTATCTTAATGGGTAAGGGATCGTATATCTATAAGGGTACGAGTATCTAATCTATCTAAGGTTAAGGGAATCTAATCTACCTTCTAATGGGTAAGGGTATCTAATCTATCTATTCTAAGGGTAAGGGTATCTAATATATCTATCTAAGGGTAGGTTATCTAATCTATCTATCTAAGGGTAAGAGTATCTAATCTATCTAAGGGTAAGAGTACTCTAATATATCTACTAGGTAAGGGTATCTAATATAATCTTCTAAGGTTAAGGGAAATCTAATCTATCTATCTAAGGGTAAGGGTATCTAATCTATCTATCTAAGGGTAAGGGTATCTAATCTATCTTTCTAAGGTAAGGGTATCTAATCTATCTATCTAAATGTAAGAGTATCTAATCTATCTATCTAAAATTATCTAATCTATCTTTCTAAGGGTACAAGGGTAGCTAATTAATCTTTCTAAGGTTATCTAATCTATCTTTTCTAAGGGTAAGGGTATCTAATCTATCTATCTAAGAGTATCTAATCTATCTAAGTGTAAGAATATCTAATCTACCTTTCTATGGGTAAGAGTATCTAATCTACCTTTCTAAGAGTAAGGGTATCTAATCTATCTTTCAAAGGGTAAGGGTATCTAATCTATCTATCTAAGGGCAAGGGTATCTAATCTATCTTTCTAAGGGTAAGAGTATCTAATCTATCTAGGGTTAAGAGTCTAATCTATCTAAGGGTAAGAGTATCAATCGAATTCTATCTAGGTTTAAAGTATCTAATTATCTATCTAAGCGTAAGGTATTCTAATCTATCTCTAAGGTAAGGGTATCTAATCTACTCTATCTAAGGTTAAGATATCTATCTAATCTTCTAGCGTAAGGGTCTATCTATCTATCTATCTGATCTAATACGGGTATCTAATCTATCTAAGAGTATCTAATCTATCTTTCTAAGGGTAAGAGTATCTAATCTATCTAAGGGTAAGGGTATCAATCTATCTATCTAAGGGTAAGGGTTATCTAATCTATCTATCTAAGAGTATCTAATCTATCTATCTAAGGGTAAGAGTATCTAATCTATCTTTCTAAGGGTAAGAGTATCTAATCTATCTACTCAAAGGGTAAAGAGTATCTAATTATCTATCTAAGGGTAAGGGTATCTAATCTATCTATCTAAGGGTAAAGGTTACTAATATAGTCGCTAGGGTAAGGTTATCTAATATAATCTATCTAGGGTAAGGTATCTATATCTATCGTAACAGGGTATCTAATATATCTAATGGTACTAATATATCTATAGGGGAAGGGTATCTAATCTATCTATCTAGGGTGGTATTAATCACTTTCTAAGGGTAAGGGTATCTAATCTATCTATCTAAATGTAAGAGTATCTAATCTATCTATCATAAATTATCTAATCTATCTTTCTAAGGGGTACGGGTATCTAATTTATCTTTCTAAGGGTATCTAATTTATCTTTCTATGGGTGAGGAGTATTTAATCTATCTTTCTATGGGTGAAGAGTATCTAATCAATCTTTCTAAGGGGTATCTAATCTTATCTTTCTAAGGGTACGGGTATCTAATCTATCTATCTAAGAGTATCTAATCTATCTTTCTAAGGGTAAGAGTATCTAATCTATCTATCTAAGGGTAAGGGCATCTAATCTATCTATCTAAGGGTAAGAGTATCTAATCTATCTTTCAAAGGGTAAGGGTATCTAATCTATATTTCTTTTCGCACAGATTGTAATATCCTCTTTTGCTTCCCAGGGCTGGGTCTGTGAACAATTTGAACAATATGTGTATATTATATATATATGTATATAATTATAACAATTTTTTTTTTGTAATGCATGTAAAAAGAAAGAGGACATGAATATCAAAAGTGCTGTGTTTCCATATTTTTTGAATAACGATTTAGAAATAAAGTACAGAATATGGAAAAGTGAGTTGGGTTTATTCGAGAACACAAACGAGCTTGGTGTGATGATATATATGATACAGATATAATGTACAGAGATACAGAGTAAGTATACAGGACACATATTTACCCAGTCCCTGGTAGACAGATGACGTACAGATACACCGCAGAAGCCGAGATACCTATTTGTAATGGGTTATGACTATTGACTCCTCTTTTATACCCATTATACACTACATGCAACACTCTCTTGAATTCTAAGATCGTCACGCTCTTAACCCACATTTTCTGCTTGCTATCAGCACAACTAACTTTTGGCCAGTTGTACAAGTTTACCGTCTGGTCAAAAACACTTTATTCTTCCTTTTCATTGTTGTATTTGCGTTCATCTGTTTGAGTTGGCCAGATTTCCATGCACATATTATTTGATCTTGTTATCTACTACATACACTCCCTGGTAATTAGGCACAATAATAATACACACAAAGGTGCACAAACTGTGGCTAAGTGAGCGAGGCCTGCACCGGGCTGTATATTTCTGGCAATACTAGTGTATCAGATGGTGTGTTAGAACCTGGATGCAACTACACTGTAAATTAGTTGGGAGAATGGTTCATTATCAAACCATTTTCCTTTTTTTATATAAGTGTAGCCCCTGCTAGAAATATATGTACAGTATACTGTGGACAATACAGAATTAATCTGTTGCACCTATCACATGGTGTGATAATGAATAAGATACGCTGTCCCTGATCTGCCTGGCAACATATGACAGGAGATACTGTATGGGATTGGATAAGGAGAAAAATGGATAGAATTCGGAGACTAACTGTGAGTCTGAGAAATACACAGTGAGACTGAGACAGAGATAGCTAATGACAGTCTGAGAGGTACACAGAGAGACAGCCCAGGTGACAGTGAGAGGGGCTTTAGAAAGACAGCCTGACACCCACAGAGGTGAGCGAGGAGGCTTGTAGGAGACTGTTAGCCAAGGAGAGAGAAAGTGAGAGCAGCAGAAACACATCCCCTACACAGGAAAAAGAGAGAGGAGAAGAGCCCACAGCAAGAGAGATCCAGATTCTTGCTGGGCTGTTAAAGCTCCACCGCAGAACAGACAGACAGGATGCCCTATCCCGTAACATGTGAGTATCCTTTGTGTATTACACACACCTCACAAATATTTCACTTTTAGCAGGTCTGCAACGCGACTACATGCCATTTTGAGATAATAACTCCAACACAGTACTAGCAATAATATTGGCCCATTGGACACAGGGACAAAAATAAGGTATAGGTTTTTTTTTAAGAGTTAGGGCTGCTGGGTTCCGGTTGCCCAGGGGTTACATACGTCCATTAAGTTCAACCTATGCTAAATTTAGACAGATACTTTATCCTGTATCCGTACTTACAGTATATTGATCCCGAGGCAGGCAAACAAAAAACCCCAGTGACACATTATCCAATGATATCTCATAAGGGGAAATATAAACTCCTTCATGACTCCCAAGAATTGGCAATCAGATTACTGCCTGAATCAACATCCTTCCCATGTATACTTATTTGGTATGTCTCTGTATACCTTTCCTTTCTAAAAAGATGTCCAACCTTTTTTTGAACATATCTATTGTATCTGCCATCACAGTCTCCATGGGTACTGTGTTCCACACTGTAACTGCCCTTACTGTAAAGAACCCTTTCCTTTGTTGCTGGCAAAATCTCCTTTCCTCCAACCTTAAGACAGGGGTGCGCAAACTGGGGGGAGATTTTCTAGGGGGGGGGGGCAGGTACTTAGAGGACCCACACTCTTCCCCAAAGCATTTAAATGAAATGCCTGGGAACCGCGCAAGGCCCCAGTAAGTTCCCTTACCTTGTCTCTGATGGCTTTGGGCGATGCGTCGCCATGGCACCGTGACATTACATGACCATGCTGCGTCATTTGATGCCGGAGACAAGTTAAGAGGGGGCGCAAGCAGGGGGGGTGAGCAGGCAGGGGGCGCAGGAAAAAAAAGTTTGTGCACCCCTGCCTTAAGAGATAACCCGTGTCCTTTGTACTGCCCGTTGGATGAATAGTTCTTTTGAAAGCTCCTTCTACTGTCCCCAAATATATTTGTATATAGTTATCATATCCCCTCTGAGACGCCTCTTTTCTAATGTAAATAAATCTAATTTAGCTAGCTTCTCCTCATAAGTCAGATTATCCATCCCCTTTATTAATTTGGTGGTTCTTTTCTGTACTTTCTCTAGTTTCATAATGTATTTTCTAAGGAGTGGTGCCCCAAATTGTACTCCATATTCAAGGTGTGGTCTTACAAATTGTCGGGGTTTTCCTAGACATCCTGCTCCCAGCCACAGTTCTTTTGTCTGTCCACCGGGTGTGCTGGTGTTTCTGTCTGCTCTGGGTTTTCCTCTGTTTGTCTCCTCTTGGTGCTCCTGTCCTCCATCCCTGCCTGTCTTTATAGTTTCCTGTTTCCTGTTCCTCTTTGCCTTTGCTTTGTGTACCTGACCTCTGCCTGAACCTGTGCCTGTAATTGTTCCTGTCCCTTAATAAAGGCCCTTGCCTGCACTAGGCTTGTCCCCGTCTGTTCTTCCCCTGGTTCTGTTACTGTGGTTTTTTTGCTGCCGACCCCTGCCTGTGACCCCGATCACGATTCTTGCCTCCTGCCCTAGACCCCTACTTGTGAACTTGATGCCTCCTTGCCTGCCCCCTGCTGTTCCGGCCACTGAGGTCCTATCTGCTCCTGAAGTCTAGACATAATGCTTTATAGAGGGACAGAATTATGTCTACTTCCCTTCCATCTACTGTATTGCCTGTTTAATGCAAGTTAAGGTTTTGTTTGCTTTTGCAGCTACTGCATGACTTTGGGCACTATTGCTAAGCCTGCTGTCTACAAGCACTCCTAAATCCTTTTCAAGGATTCCCCTAATTTATCCCCATTTAATTTGTAAGTCGCCTGTTTATTCTTGTTTCCCAAATGCATAACCTTACCTGCATTTATCTGTATTAAACCTCATCTGCCATTTACCTGCCAAAGTTTCCAGTCTATCCAAGTCCTTCTGGAGAGAAATTGCATCTTGCTCTGATTCTACTACCTTACACAATTTAGTGACATCAGCAAAGATGGAGACTTTGCTCTCAATGCCAACCTCTAGGTCATTAATAAACACGTTAAAAAGCAGGGGCCCCAGTAAGCCAGAGCACCTTGCCTGTGGGCATCCTGGATGTTCTTACATCAAGTATTTCTTTATAAGTTTTTATAGTTAGATCTAGTGATCTGTTGCTGTTATTAGCTTTATTAATGCCCGGTGGGATAGGAGCTCAAAATCAAACTCCATTTCTTTCCTCACCGTGCCCGCCGGACGCCCCCTTCCCATGGTCTCATTTTCTAATATAATTATCAAAAAACAGAATTACTTGGGTTCACAAAAGACCGAAAACTTAGAAAGGCATATTTGATAAACTGAGGACAATCTACAAGGAATACATTGGTGATGATTGCTGTTTGCATGCGGAAAAAATTGACATGTATAAATTCGAGCAAGGCTCTTAAAACATTGTTAGGAAAAGCACACTTCAGTGTATACCCGGGTAATGAAAATAAAAAAAATGTACTAAACCAAGGTGGCTAAATAAACAGGTAGGGGGGAAGAGTGGAAAAGAAGAGGCAGGCGTTTAGATCCTTGAAGTCAGAAAGGGACGGAGGGCATCGTATCAAAATTATCAAGGATGTAACAAAAAAATGCAAAAAGGGCTATCAAATACAAAAATGTAATAAAAAAAGGATTGCAATAGAAAGTAAGATCAAACCCTAAAAGTTCTTAATTACCAGTAATAAAAAAAAAAAAAAAAATAGAAAATAAATATAGGACCCTTTCAGTGTGAGATGGTGCACGGGAATAGGTGTGATCACACACAAACCGGAACTGGACCGCCGAGGCCGAGGTTGGGGATACAGGAAAAAACAGCCCGCCCTAACGATTTCCGAGTGAGCGGTCCGGTAAGCAGAGTCTGTGATGTAGATAGCCTTGTTCGGGAGCTGAGAGAGTAGATGATGGTGAGGTACTTGCCAGTCCGGGGGTAGGAAGAGGGGTAGGAGTAGTCGTGTGTCCAAAGCCAGGGCAGAAAAGAAGGAGAAGAGAAGGTAGCAAGTCAGTAGCAGAGGAAGCCGGGGTGGGTACCGGGTGCCAAGATAGGAGTCCCAGGTACAGGTTCAGGGTCTATGACGGAAGACAAAGCAGACTGCGAAGTAGGAGCTTGTAGCAAGACAATAGAGACTGAATATGCTCAGCAATCAGCTCAGGGCTGGTAGGCACTAAAATTACTGACAGAACCAATGATAACCTCCAGCGGTGATGTACAGAGTAGGTAGAGCGCTGATAGCTGAGGCAGGATGCAGAAACCGGTGGGAACGGAACAAACATTGGCGGCAGTAGAGTAGAGATTGGACATAGTAAGTCGCGGCGCGACGCGCGCAGACGCGCGCGCAGACGGAAGGGGCGGGTGGGTTAGTTCCCGGACTAAAAGACAGGAGCCGTAGGCGCAGCGCGCGGCCTTTCCACCGGCGCGCATGGGCAGCAGGGGCTGCCGGGAGTGTTCAGAGGAAGAAGAGGAGGCCCACGTGAACGGGTGCCCGCGCGCGCCCGGCAGCCAGGAGTTAGGAACCGCCAGCGGGCAGAGACCTTACAGATGGACAGAAGTATATTAGAGATAAGGAAAAAAGCAGGGGTAAAACAAATTATTGTGCCTCTGTGTTTACCAGGGAAGAATCAATTCAATAGTAGCGCCGCAGGAGGAAGCCACACCTCTATTTAACAAACAATTGATTAAATGAGGAAGAAGTCATAGGCGGCTTGATAAAATGAAAGTAGTAAATAAGGCACCTGGCCCCGATGGCATACATCCAACGTCTTAAGGAGTTATGTTCAGTGATAGCAAACCATTATATTTAATATTCAAAGACTCAATTTCCACAGGCTCAGTACCACAAGAATTGGCGTAAAGCAGATGTAGTGCCATCATATTTAAAAGGGCTAGATCACAAACCGGGGAATTACAGACCTGTAAGCCTGACGTCATAGTGGGGAAACTACTGTGAAGGTTTATACGGGATACATATTCAGGAATACCTAATGGAAAAACAAAATTATTGTAATAGTCAGCATGGATTTATGAGGATAGATCATGCCAAACTAACTATTTGTTTCTTTAGAGGAGGTAAGTAGGAATTTAGACCCAAGGTATGCAGTTGATGTGATCTACATAGATTTTGCAAAGGCATTGAATACGGTTCCACAAAGAGTTAGTGTACAAAATAAAGCAAATTGAACTCTGTAAAAATATTGCAACCTGGATGAAAACTGGTTGGAAGATAGACAACAGAGAGTTGTCCTAAATGGACTTTTTCAGGTTGGGCTGTAAAGTCGTAAGTGGGTACCTTCGGGATGGTAC